>JAJOOR010012891.1:0-28851 GCA_036250505.1 Solanum acaule
GATCATCCTGAGCTAGGAGTTATGACTGTTCAAAGTTGGCCAAAAACTCACTGATTTCCACACTTGGCCGAATTTCCAGATTCTGAATTTTTTTCCAAAAATGACTACTTCCAATTTCAAGCTTCTTCAAATTCATTTTAAATTGTCGGATGTTACAGTCATGCTCCATAGTCATCAAAAAATAACCGGCTCGGAGGATCATCCGCGCCAAAGTGATCCCATTCATGTGAGTACCACAAACTCCGGCATGTATCTGTTCCAGAAGCTTCGCAACTTCATAAGCATCAACACATCTAAGAAGACCTAGATCTGGAGTCCTCCTATAAAGGATTTCCCCACTTGGAAAGAAATTGTAATCCATACGGCGTATTGATTTCTTCTGGTTGAACGTTGCAATTTCAGGATAAGTCCCAGTCTCCAAGTACTTCTTTATGTCAAAATACCAAGGGTAACCATCTAGTTCTGCTTTAACATGTTAACAATGGGCAGGCTGCTCTTTTACCTCTATATCCAAGGGATCAATATAACTTGTATCCGGATGTTTAATCATTGAGGCAATGGTGGCAAGAGCATCGGCCAACTCATTCTGTATCCTGGGAGTATGTCTGAACTCAAATTTATGGAACCTTTTGCACAACTTCTATATATACTGCACATACGGTGTAATCTTTGGGTTCTTTACGACCCATTCTCCTTGAACCTGGTGAATCAGCAAATCTGAATCTCTGATAACTAAAAACTCGTGAATGTACATATCAATTGACATCTTCAGACCCAGGTGCAAGCTTCATACTCAGCCATGTTGTTTGTGCATACTTGACCATGTTGTTTGTGCAATAAAAATTGGAGTTTAGCCGCCATAGGATAGTGCTGACCGGTTTCTGACACTAAGACCGCTCCGATATCTTTCCCTTGGTGGTTTGCCGCTCCATCAAAGAATACTCTCCAACCAGGGTATGCTTCAGAAATATGTTCACCCACAAATGCTACCTCTTCATCAGGAAAATAAGTCTTGAGTGGTTCGTACTCTTCATCAATTGGATTCTCCGCAAGATGATCAGCCAAGGCTTGTGCTTTTATCGCCTTTTCAGTCACATACACAATGTCAAACTCACTCAAAAACATTTTTCGTTTAGCCAACTTCCCGGTCGGCATTGCTTTTAAAAAAATATATTCAACGGGTCCATCCTGGAAATATGGTATGTGGTATAAGAAGACAAATAATGTCTAAATTTCTGAGCAATCCAAGTCAAGGCACAACACGTCATCTCCAAAAGAGTATAACAAGACTCATATGGAGTGAATTTCTTGCTCAAGTAATAAATGGCTCGCTCCTTCTTCCCAGTTTCATCATGTTGACCAAGCACGCATCCAAATGTGTTATCCGAAACAAACATATATAGCAAAAATGGACTCCCTTCTCGTGGAGGAACCAATACGGACGGATTGGATAAATAATTCTTGGTGGCATCAAAGGCAGTTTGACATTCTCCAGTCCACTTGGTTAGGGCATCTTTTTTCAACAACTTAAAGATGGGCTCACACACCACGGTGGATTGAGCTATGAACCGGCTGATATAGTTCAACCTTCCCAGGAAACTCATCACATCTTTCTTGGTTTTCGGAGGAGGTAACTCTTGAATCGCTTTGATCTTAGAAGGGTCAAGTTCAATGTACCTCCTGCTGACTATAAATCCCAACAGATTGCCAGCTGGAACTCCAAAAGCACATTTGGCAATATTTAACTTCAAATTGTATCGACGCAAGCGATCAATGAATTTCTTTAAGTGAGTCAAGTGATCCGAACTCTCGCGGCATTTAATTATGACATCATCTACATACACCTCAATCTCCTAATGAATCATATCATGAAAAATGGTTGTCATAGCCCTCATATAAATAGCACCGGCAATCTTGAAACCAAAAGGCATCACTCGATAATGATATACACCCTAGAGCGTAATGAATGTTGCCTTTTCTGCATCTTCTTCATCCATCAAAATCTGGTGATAACCTGCATAACAATCCACAAACAACTGCATCTCATGCTTAGCATAATTATCAATGAGAATATGAATGTTTAGCAATGGAAAATTATCTTTCGGGCTTGCTTTGTTAATATCTATGTAGTCGACACAAATTCTAATCTTTCCATCTTTCTTGGTGATCGGGATGATGTTGGCCAACCAAGTTGAATATTGCGTCACTTCCACCACTTGGGACTCAATCTTCTTCGTAATCTCCTCTTTAATCTTCAAACTCAGCTCTGGCTTGAATTTTTGAGTTTTCTGCTATACCGGACTAAAATCTAGATTGATTGACAGTTTATGAGACAACAAGTTCGTACTTAGCCCTGGTATATCTCTGTAAGACCAGGCAAACACGTCAATGTATTCTCTCAGCAAACAGACCAGCTCCCTTCTTTGAGCTTCAGTCAAATGGACACTAATTCTGACTTCTTTGAAACATTCCTCATCTCCGAGATTCACAGTCTCGGTTTCCTCAAGATTCAGCTTGTGCTGGTTCTCAAATTGTCGAAACTCTTCAGTAACATGTTCAGGTACAACATTTTCTTCTTCATACTCCTCACATACATCGTCATCTGGCTCATTTTGTTCATTCGGCTCGTGACAAGACATGACATTGGTAGATTTTAAATACTATTACAATAATCATAAATAAACAGAGTTAGAAGGAATAAAATATAAACAAATAAGCAAACAAGAAATTTTTTGATAAAAGAGGCTTTCATTTCAATTGAAAAACAAGCAGAAACTTTGGCCATGGCCAAAGGCCGTTTCGCCTCTTTAAACATCATAGGGGAATTCAAAAACTCAAACAAGTAAAAACTGCATAAAGGGTGGGTCTCGGGACTCTTCCGTACTACCACCAATTTTTAAAGACAAATATAAACATATGTCCTTTCTACCAAGCTGCACGGGGAATCAGGAGCGGTGTGAAGGTCTAATTCTGCAACTGCTCCTCTGGCTCAGCATCACAAATTCTTGATATCCCAACCTCTTCCTCGATGACCGCATCAATCTCCTCAAAAAGGCCCCAAATTCCTTCCCCGAGACCACCATCGTCGACATACTCTCGTACTAGAAATGATTGGTACAAATGAGGAATTGGTCTAGCCAATGCTTGATCAACACTCTTGTTCTTCATCTCTACTTCATCATCTGTGGGGACATACCCCAAACCAAACTTTGCCCCTTTGGCAGGAATTTAGATAGGTTCGACAATTCCTTGAAAATGCTTCCCCAATCTAAACCTGGTTTGAAACTGCTCTAGAGCATAACAATAACAATCATCTTGTACACAGAAGGTATAGGGGGCTGTGGAGCCAAATGATCACCGGTGGCATTTACCAGCTCCACCGTGTAGAAATTGCAACCTCGGAAAACCTCATCAACGATCGGTGCATATCCATTAGAATGGCTTCCTTCATCGTGAATGACCAATTCCTGGTCCTTCCAAACAAATTTCATCAGTTGGTGAAGGGTAGAAAGCACAACCCCAGCTATGTGGATAAACGGTCTTCCCAGAAGCAAATTATACCTAGTATTGATGTCTAGCACCTGAAACTCCACATTAAATTCCGCAGGACCCATCTGAATATCCAAGTTTACTGCACCCAATGTGTCTTTTTGCACTCCATCGAAAGCCCTCACATTGACTTAATTCTGGTGAACTTTTCCCAAGTCGAAGTTTAGCTGCTTCAGAGTCGAAAGTGGGCAAATATTGAGACCAAATTCGTCATCGACCAAGACGAGATTTATTACCTTGTCTCGACACATAATGGTGACGTGCAAACCTTTGTTGTGCATCTTACCATCAAAGGAAAGCTCTTCGTCACAGAAACTGATATAGTGTCCTCGAATGACTTGGTTTATCATGGCCGCCAGATTATCACTGTTAGTACCCACAAGTATATAAGTATCATCCAAAGATTACATGAAAGCTTGCCTATGCAGTTGTGAACTCATCAACAGGACCCACACAGAAATCTGAGCTAGTGTTTTCTCCAGATGCTTCACGATCGAGTAATTTTTTGGTTGCATCTTTCTCCAGAACTCCTCTGCTTCGGCTTCACTAATAGGCCTTTTAGACTGATCCATTTTTTGCACCCCCTGGGTTAACTCTTCTGGTGTGTAGCATCTACCGGATCTGGTCATACCCTGGGTAGCAGTCGTTTCAATCACAAACTTTGGTCGGGCAAGAGTTTCTCTTGGCACCAAGGCTACAACATTATCGAGTGTTAGAATCACAAACTCTTTTTTCTCTCTAATGCTCAACAAAGCTACAACATTTTCCACTTCATTAGGAGCGATCGAAACTATTGCCTTTATCACACACCAATCATCATCTGTCTCTATCATATTGATAGTGATGCCTCCATGATTTGGCAAAGGATTACTATTGACATTGGGCGCAACTGTCTGGAGATAGACCACTTTTTGGTCAATCAGGTCTTGGATCTTGTGCTTCAGGTTGATACAGTCCTCGATATCATGTCCAACACTGTTGGAGTGATATGCGCACCTCTGATCAGGTCTGTAAAACCTTGAGCTGGTATCAATTGGCTTGGGCCCCACTGGATGAATATATCCTGCCACAGTTAATCGCTCGAGTAACTTTGTTCGGCTTTCAATGAGCATAGTGAAAATTCTAGCGGGATTTTTCTCAAATCTAGGACGGGGGGATCGTAATTTCCTTGTTGAGGGGGAGACATTTGACGTTAATCTGGAGCGTTTGGACGGAGGACTTGATATCTTGGGTATGGATTGGTTTGGTAATTTAGTTGTGGAGCTTGGTAGTTCGGGGGAGTATTTTGGTAAAGTGGAGTTGAGGATTGGTACATTGGAGGAGGGGTTTGGTAACTTACATAAACGTTGGCACAGTTTTGGGCGGCGTTTCGATTGTGATGAGATAGAGTCTGGTGAACTGGAGGGGGAGTTTGGTAGATAGGAATTGGGGGTATTTTGATAACTGGGGGGAGAGGTATTTTGGTAACTGATGGGAGAGGTATTTTGGTATGTAGGGGCATTTTGGTAATCAGCTTGTACATAACAAGCCGTGTATGAACTCTGTAAAGGTCTAGAACAACTTTGGTTTGAATAGGATTTCCTTGGGGTCTTCTTCTCCTCATAAGAGATAGAAGACACATCTTCTCTTTTCTTCTTCAACAAACCCGAGTTTCTGAGAGAGGCAGCAACACAAGCAATCTTCTCGATTCTTAATCCGTCTTCGATAGTCTCACCTACTTTGACTTTCTCAGCAAACTTTGCTCTAACGAGCAATATGATTCTATCATATTCCTGCAGATATTCCTCGAGGGTGATTTTATCATTCCCTTCTTTCCAATGTCCTTGGAAAGGAGGCCTATAGACGATTTCTTCCTCGGGTTCTTCTTCAACAGCTTCAGGTCCAGTGCCTTCGGGACCACTGACGTTTGCCTCTTGGTTGAAGAAAGGGTACTTTTCACGTAGCTTTGAAGCCTCATTGTTATATCATTGTTAAAGACATCGTGTTCCTTCCGCACAGCAGTCGTCTCTTCATTCATGATAGCATATTTTGTCATCTTAGCCGCCAACTCCGCGTCTAGTGCTGAACTTTTGTCTTGCGCAGCTGCAGTGGCTCGTTCTATTTCTATTCTTCTTTCTCCCATTTCTCGAATCTCTTGTTTGAATCGATGCAGTTTTATCCTTAAATTCTCCTCAATCGTCTTCACCTTGACATTCTTGCCTTTTTCCATCTTAGCAGCAATTTTACCTTTCCTGAGATGATAGAGTAATGTTTTAGGATTTGGTAGTGGGATTTTATTTTGGCTGAGAAACTTAAAACTCAAGAAATTTTTGTCAGACATTTTGGGGTAGTGACTTGTATTTAGAATTGTGGAGATTTTCAGAAAATTTTCGAAAAGGAATGGGCTAAAAATGTCCTCATTCAAAGCAACATATCATATAAACAGTTAAAGCACACAAGCATATATCGCGTCCTAAACAGATATGTGACCCTTTTGTGCCCAGGGCAGGCCTAGCGATTTGAAGGATGTATTGCGCCATTTGAAACAAATTGTTGCACCCCCCAAAATAAGATTCATAAATAATTAGAGAATTCATTACAAAGTTAACAAAAGGGATACATCTTTTGTAAAAGGGATAAACTGCAAATACAATAAAATCAATCTCACGCAGGGGAATAAAATAACACGAGGGTCTAAGGTCCCGCTCCTCCTTTTGCTTTTTCCACTTCTTCACGAATGAAGAACTTGCTAGTTATCATATGAGGCTAGGCAAACACAGCTTTGGAAGACATCGATACACTCCAGAGAGTGCTAAGCTGACTATCTTGTATTAGCTAATTCTTGAATGACAAAGACTAAGGCACTTTGACTTTCATATTCTCGATACTGGAACTCTTGTTCCCTATGCAGGTATTTTGGCTCCCTACACTGAAACTCTTGCTCCCTTCGGTCCCACTCCTGTTGAAAGTGGTAGGCTTGGATTTGGAGCCTTACTTGGACATATTTAATTTGTCGGCCGTGCATGGCGTCGGGTCAAGTGTACCATGTAGATCATCTTGCAACCATTTTTTGTATTCGTCAACATACCCGGCTTCATACTTGTTTTCTGTCATGCTTTCCTTTAGGTTGACCCGCCCATCCCATTCTTGGCGAATATCCTTGGCATAAGGTATTTTGTCGCACCCGTTGTAGTCAAAGACGTAGCGGCTAGTGTCTCTTTTGAAAGGTATAATTTGTCTTCTACCGAATTGCCGCATTACCTTGCTAGGGTCGTAGGGTCGTACCCCTCTAATGCCGTGAAGAATTAGGAAAGGACACTTAACCCCCTGAACAACTATTTTTTCTGACATGAAATCTTGAAACATCCATTGTACGTTTCCATCTTTTATGTCGTGGAAGACTTTAGCCCATGCTTCCCTCGTGTTGTGCATCTTGAATTTGTTGATGCTCAAATGTAACTCATAGTGGTCGAGGTGGTTTTCCTTTCTCGGCCCGGCCAACTTTTGCTTCTAAGTCTCGTATGTTTTAAATAAATGTTTAGACATTCACCATTGCAGCAAGATATTACACCTTTGAAAAAACGAAAGCCCATTTTTTCATTGATCCAAAGATTGGTAGATGTTGGCCAAAATGACTGGGGCCAGGTTGAAATATTTCTTGACTTGTCCCTTTTTACCAACACCCTCAAAGATGGCGTGTGTAACCATGACAACCCGAGTATCAATTTCATTCCATCCGTCCTGAGGGAATACCATCGTCCCTAAAAGGCATATGGCAAATGCTAAGGCTTGAGTTTGACTCTAACTACTGCGATTGAGAAACTCATTTGGAAAATTCTTATAATAACTCTCGTGACTTCATCGTTCATATAATTTCACAAATAGAATACTCGGGGTGTCCAGTCAGTCTGCATTTACCAGTAACAACATGTTTTTCAACTCTAAGCTAGTTGGTTTATCCGGTAGCAAAATGTCATGATCTGGGTGATTTTTCCTTTTCTAGCACATTCCGACGTTGTCTAGACAATCTTTGATTTCTTCAACAGTTGGTGTCATTTTGATATCTCCAAAGCGAAACACCATCATCTCATCATCCCAAAATCGAGTGTCCACCTCAATGAACTTAGGCCAAACTTTAAGATTCATTATGGATGGGAGCTGACCCAAGTGAATGGAAAGTTCTCTTTTCTGATATGCATTGAGATTGTTTCGCCATACACGGAGGAGGTTCGGCATCTCGGTGACCATTTTGAAACTCAAATGTTGCTTGGCCATCTACAAAAACATACAAAGAATTAGATAACCCCTAAACCCAAGACAACAATTTGTCAAACAACGCATACATCCTTCAAACACGTAAGTATGAGCATTTGTTCGGGCCGTGGGACCTTTGGACTCAAGGTGGTCTTTCTAATGGGCCCAACATGCCTTGGGTGTTGGGTCATCCTAGGTAAATGCGCTAAATTTTGGGGATTTGGTTTTGCTCTACCCTAGTTTGACTAAGAGTGGGCTTTGTTTATAGTGGATAGGTGACTCAAGTGGACTACTTATGCTAAGACAATTAATGACCATTAACTATCCAGTAGCCAACTACATTCGTCAGAGTTCTCCGAGAAAAAATTATGTAACGAATGACTGCGGCCCGCATAATCGTCCTTTAAGTGAAAAACAAAAATAATTGTCGTTTGATGGAATATGTCATGCCATGAATGAAACAATTTAATATATACGATAAATAAGGCATGTAAACAGTTAAAACACATAGCCAGATAAATTAATTTTAAGGTTAGAACCATTCAAAATCCCCAGCAGAGTCTTCATTCTGTTTTAATTAAAAAGAATATGGATTTTAGAGTCGCCACTTAATTTTTAAAGGGAAATTAATAAAACTTATTTTTTTAAAAAGATTAAAAAATAAATCAATTGAAAATATTTAAAGGGATTCGGGGTTCTTATTAGCATTTCGAGAAGGGTTTGAAAGCACCCAAAATGCCAACTAACACGCGGTAATCCGGTAATTAACTATTTAGCTAATTATTTTAAAAATAAAGCATGCTTAACTGAATTGAGAAATAAACAACTTAAGATTGAAAATTAAGGGGAAATGGGAAATATTAAGGATATTACTATGTAACTAACTTCAAAGTAATTTAAGTAAGAAAATAAATACTTGTTCAACTTTTAGGAAAATATGTGTAATCGATTCAAAATGGTTATCTTTTGGGGAATTATGAGTTAAGAACCTTAAAATTAGTTAGCAAATAAACATGTACTAACAATAAAATTATCACAAAATATATAATAAGGAGAGAGGGAGATTGGCCTAAGTCTAGTTTCTGTTCGCTTGGGCCTAGTTTGGATTTGGGTTTCTTACCCCACTTCAATCTGTCCTAAACTAATATAGAGGCTGATTTTTTCTTTGGGCTTTTGGGCCAACCTTCCACCTGTCATAAGCTAGCAAATAATAATAAATAAGATAAAAGGTGGCTTAGGCCCAAAGTAACAAAATACAAAGCTGAAATTTTGAAGCAATTTAGCCAATTTTCAATGCAATATTCAGCATATACGTCTGATGTATATCATTGTATATTATGCATATCCCGCCTTTTAATCCGCTGCGAACACATGTACATCGACTTTCGGGACCTGCTCTTCGGTTTTCGACTCGAAAAGGGTAAGACTGAGCCTTCTTGGCTCAACATGAATGCATGGGAGAAAGATGGAGGAGTCTGGTGGACTTAATTCAAAGGTTCGTGCAAGAAAACAAAAGAGAGGAATTAACAAATGGCTAAAGGGAAACTAATTCAAAATATAATTCAGAATAGCTCAAAATGGGTGAAGGAAAATATATTACCTCCATACTGCCGCTTTAACACCAAAAGAATAAAAGATATAAATCTTAATTAACTATCTTAAAGAGCCAAACACTTATATCCATTAAATTAAATAGGAAGTGGTAGCCAAAGATAACAAATTAACACAACAAACCCTTAGCACAATTCCTCACATACTAAGAATTGAAGAAATTATCCTAAAGCACACATTAAAACTGAAACAAGAGAAAACATACCAATTTAGACATGACTCCTCACAAAGCTTTACAAAATCCGTCTCAAAACAACCACCTTATAACAAATAAACACACTCTATACCTACACTAAGTTACAGTAAGCATCAAAAGAGCAAATATATTGTTTCAACAATGACTAACAGAAATCAATTGGGCCAAAACATGACTCTCATAGCTGGAAAACAATATCACCGAATTCAAATCGGAATACATGGGGTTAATAGAAATCTGAATCTAAAAAATAATAAATAGTTATAAGCAAACACTAATTGACATTACTCGCGGTCACCCAAATACAATTATTTCTTTCTAATCAATAGTAGGTTGCAATTAATGAAGAATAGATGAAGATTAAGCTTTGCACAATTGAGAGAGATAGCCATAGAACTATATGATACTAAAAGAAACTACACATTTTAGACATGAACCAAGATGATACATAATATTAGCAAAGTATAAAAGAAACTAACACTATTTCTGGGCATGAATGGAGATGGGAATAGGATTCAATATTTTGCAACTTTTGAAAGGAGAGAGGGAAGGGATAGGCATGCTTATTTCAAGTGTAAAGATCATTCCAAAGTAATAACCCACATACACGAGACTTTCATAATAAGGCATCAACAAACACTGTCTAATACATTCAAACGAACCCAATAAATATCACATGAATACTAACACTACAATGGAGTTTTAGAAAAAAAAATACTATGAATGAACATGAACTAGGCTTGATGATGAACTAATTTTATTCAATATTATTACTTAAAAATCTGCTAAGTGCAAGCATATTTGAACTACACATAATGTGAAACAAGCGAACTGAAATTTTCCTTAACTGGATTTTAAACATTCTTTAAAGAACACAATCCCAAAAATTCAACTTATGCCCATAAGAAGTTAAATATGCAACCACATGATTCACTTGGCACCTTCAAACACATATCAAAACAGTAAACAACATTTCAACAAATGTAAGGTGGTATCAATGCTATCAACAAACTAATAAACCAATATTTGAAGCTGACACAACAGCCACAAGTCGAGAACACTAAGAAATGAAATTAAGAAGACTAAGAACAACAGTATGACTTCAAGATACTAATTAAATCATCTTGAAAATGTAACCCACGCTCCAATCTCAGAGAAAATAAGATGAGGATAAAGAAAGAAAAAACCATTTAAAAGTCGAACACTTCAAGTAAGAGCATTTCAGAATCCATCAAAGAACACATCACCATTTACTAGAAACGGAATGAGTAAAAGAGCATGAGTTATTTACCTTTTAACGAGCAGCGACTGGGACCGGAATGAGCGGAGACGAGCTTCCACGACCACAGAAGAACTCTAATGAACTTCTGCAAATTCCAGCAACCAACGAACAAGGGAGAAGGAAAAGAAAGGGATTTTTAAGTGTATTTCTGAAATAACTTTTGTAGCTTAAGAATTTATTTTCTCTCTAAAATTTTCCAACATTTTTCTCCAACCTCTAACATTGAAGAAGAAGAGAGTATTTATAGGAGGAAATCTAGGGTTCACGATTTTAGGGGAAAATGATGAAAAATGGATAGGACCCAGGGTCACAAACGAAATTCCCCAACCAATTTCAATTCATTTTTTTTCCCAAGGATGTTGTTGTATGAGGAAATCCAAATTTCCAACCAAAATCCAAAAGTTGAAATAGACGTCGATGGCTTTGATCGATTACTTGTCCTTGAGGCGCGACGTGGCGCCTATCCTTACGAGTAAAAGAAGAAAATCATGGAGCAAGGACAAAATTTCAGGCGGTTATGGAAAGTGCAAAGCTGTTTGATCTGCTCTAGCAAAGGAGGAAGACGCGGAAAGTTGTACTATTGACGTCGTTTCGACTTTGTGAACGTTGGAGGAAGACGCCATCCGCTCTTCTCGTTTGGTCGTTGTTGGTTCTGTGAACTCGCTCTCGCATGAAGGAGACGAGGCGCGTATAGGGGTCATCTGGGTGTTGCGTCTGGTACGCGTTGTATTGCTGCGTATTGTTGATGTTTGGAAGCTGTTGTGATGTTCACGTACTGGGTCTCTTTGTTGATGAGAAAGAGTTAGGCCGGGTCGGAGCTAAGGGTGTGGGCTGGAGGGATTACTTTAGGAAATGGTTTGGGTGAAAAGGAATGGGTTGCTAAGTTTGCAAGCAAGAAGGGAAAATGGGCTGGAAAGTTTGAGGGAAATATTGGCCCAAAAAATGGCCCTTTAATACGAGTTGAAAGACTTGGTAAAGAAGTGACTACAATTGCATTACAAAGACTTAGCCGATTTGAACTTAATTAGGATAGATTCGGCTAGTAATTAAATAGGATGAATTGATATTAATTAGTTAACAAGCTTCTTAATTTTAACGACATAAGATAATTAATTTAAATATAAAATAATTAATGTAGCTACAAATTAATTAACTCGAAATTATGACTATAATCTAAACCAAATTAAATTAACAAAATATTTAACTTAAAAATGAGAAATCTTTTGAGACGATGTTCAAATATTTATAAAATATACTAATTACATATATAATTATATGAAATATATATATTTATTAAAAATTATAAAAAAAACCAATTGAAATTACTTAACATAACCTTGAAAAATATTTGAATTTTATAAAGCTAATTATTCTAAATTGTTTAAAAACTATGAAGCTCAAAAACTAATCCGTATCGTGGAGGATCAAAATTGGGTGTCAACAGATGGTAGCCTGACCTAAGGTCTATCTTAGAGAAACATGTGGCACCCTGAAGTTGATCGAAGATCATCAATCCTTGGAAGTTGATACTTATTCTTGATGGTAACCTTGTTCAATTGACGGTAATCTATACACATCCTAAGGGAACCATCTTTCTTTCTCACAAATAAAACCGGAGTGCCCAAAGGTGAGACACTTGGTCGAATGAAACCTTTCTCTAGGAGATCTTTCAACTGCTCTTTAATCTCTTTCAACTCTGCTAGTGTCATTCTATATGGCGAAATAGATATAGGACAAGTATTTGGAAGAATGTCTATACCGAAGTCTATTTCTCTCTCAGGAGGGACTCCGGGAAGATCATCAGGATAAACTTATGGAAACTCATTTACTATAGGAACTGACTGAATATGAGGTATCTCAACACTAGAGTCATTAACTCAGACTAAGTGATAGACACACCCCTTGGAAACTAACTTTCTTGCCTTAAGGTATGAAATAAAATGACCCTTAGGCACTGCTAAACTACTTTTCCACTCTAAGACTGGCTCATTAGGAATCTGGAACTTGAAAACTCGAGTTCTAAAATCAATGGAGGTATAACATGCATGAAGCTAGTCCATACCTAGAATGACATCAAAATCTACCATGTCTAACTCAATTAAATCAGTCATGGTGTCTTTGTGATTGATGGAAATGCACAATCACGATATACTCGATCTGCTAGAATAGATTCCCCAACGGGTGTAGAAACACAAAAGGATTCAAAGAGTTTCTCAGGAATAACATCAAACTTATTTGCAACATAAGGGGTTACAAAAGATAAACTTCCTCCTGGGTCTAGCAAAGCATAAACATCAAAAGTAAAGACTTTGATCATACCAGTGACAACATCTGGAGAATTTTCTTGCTCTTGGCGACTAGTGATCGCATAAAGGTGGTTTTCTCCTCCACCAGTACCGGATGTAGCTCATCTAGGTGCAGCCCTGTCTGGTGAAGCAACTGATGAAGATTAGGCTCTATTGTCCTGATTTCCACTACCTAGCATGTTCTTAGGGCACTCTTTCATGAAGTGACCCTCTTGTCCACATTTGAAACAACTTGACTGGCCATCACGACACTTACCTGGGTGGGTTCTACCACACCTAGCACATGCAGGAGCCTAGTTACTCCCTTATGCCATATTACCCTGAGACTGCGCAGGTCTAGCCCTGAAGTTCTGCGAATTCTGACCATTATACTCACATTTGTTTCTAGGTGCACGTGCACTAGCAGATGATGGAGCTGGTCCCTTTTGCTTTTGCTGAAACGATGAACAATTCACATTACTTTCCTGCTGTCCGGACTCATTCCCTGTCTTAGCCTTCTTGTTTCTAAACTCCTCTCTATCCATCAACTTCTCTTCTTCAACCTGCTGCACATAGACCATCAACCTTGATATATCCATTTCCCCAATTAGCATCGCTGCCCTGCCCTCCTTGCTTGATAGACAGGACAACCCAGCAACAAACAGACTCATTCTACTCCTCATATCCGTAACCATCTCCAAAGCATAACAAGATAGTTGGGTGAACTTCAACCCATACTCATGAACACTCAAGGAATCCTGCTTAAGGGTAAGAAATTCTCGTACCTTAGCCTCTTTTAGTTCACGGGGAAAGAAACGACCTAAGAAGGCCTCATCAAAACATGCCCAACTCGCAGGTGGTGCATCCTCAACTCTACCCTTTTTCCACTGGTCAAACCAAGTCCTAGAAACATTCTTCAGTTGATATGCAGCTAGATCAACTCTCTCAGTATCGGCAATATGCCTAACCTCAAATACCTTTTTCAGTTCCTCAACAAAACTCTCTGGATCCTTAGTAGTGCTTGAACACGTGAAACTTAGAGGATTCATCCTCAAGAACTCTCGGATCCTTGAAGTATCAGTCACTTCCTGTCTAGCTCCTCTTTGTTGCCCAGCTTGGTTGGTCATAACTTGGCTCAACATCCGGATAGCCTCACGAAACTCAGCATTGATAACCTCTCCTTGGGGTTGCACTTTAGGTGCATTGGGTACCTCTTGCTCCTCGACATTCCTCTTAGCAGGACGACCTCTGACAGATCTTCATGGAGGCATGATTATCTAAATACACGCGTAAGCACGAATTAGAAGGAAACTTTTTAGAGATCAAACTCTAACACATGAAATGAGTGTGAAAAAAGTGAGATAATTTTCCTAAGTGTCGCAGCCTCCTAATTATAGATGTGGTGCGCTTCACACCGATAACTAGGACTCTACTGACACGGCTTCATAGACTCCCTATGACTCTAAAACTTTGTGCTCTAATACCAAGTTTGTCACGCCCCGAGCCTACACCCCGGAGGTGGCTGGCACTCGAGAACCATTGTTGGCCCCAAGCGAACCCTTGGCCTGGCTTACTTACCCAGCAGAAGGCTTTACTCAAGATAAATATACTTTAAAAGAATAACTGAACTACTCAATAAATAACTTAGAATGTAATAAATAACATTCACTGCCAAAGTGGCAACTCAAGTCTCAACTTAACTGAAAAGGATAAGTAAAGACTCATGAACTAACATCAACTAACTATGTCTATAAAGCCTCTAAACAACTGAGATAAACGTCGGGACATGACCCACGACATTCTAATGAACTAAAATACTGAAAGCAATAAAAAGGATCCTCCGAAAAGTTAGAAGGCTCACCAACTGACTTTGAGTGCTCAACTGGATCAACGATGCGCTGGATGTTGACCCTGGTTACCTGTGTCTACATCATAAAATGATGCAGGCCAACTGACATCAGTACATTGAATGTACGAATATGCGAGTTGGAATGCTAAACATAACATAGGCTTGAAAAAATCTAAAAGGAACACTTACCTTGGCTTTACTCAACTCATGAACAACTTAACTCAATATAAAGCAATAAAACACATGCAATATATAGAAAACTTTTAAAACAGTAGAAAACAACATAGTTCGTTAAAGAAAATGCAATAACAAACTGAATTTTACTCATATAATAAAGTAATATAGTTTCTGTAGGAGTTTCTCTAACCGACAACCACCACTATGAGCCTAAGTGGTGATATAGCGTCTTGCCCACGCTGCCAGAACTATCCTATACTTTGTCGTCATATAGAAAGCTTAACTAAGTGGATCCACTAGTCTATGCTAAAAAGCACTTAAGGATTCATCTAAAAAGTATGATCATTTACTACCCATGATGGCTACATGGTGTATGGAGACGTGATTTATCTGAACTCAAACTCGTCCCCATATCGGTGCTCAATACTACTCCCAAAATACTTAGCTCATATGTTTAAAAACATAACTTATTTCTTTGGTTTGAGATAATTACTCAAAACTTAGCTTAAAAGCTCTCTTGGAATCGATGCTCCCTTTCTTGCTCAAATGTGAAAACATTTACTCTTTAACTGAAAACTAGCTCAAAGGCTTTTTAGGAAATCAAGGTTTCCTTTCTTCTTTAATGTGAAAACATTTACTCTTTAACTGAAAACTAGCTCAAAGGATTTTTTGAAAATCAAGGTTTCCTTTCTTCTTTAAAAGTGAAAACATTTTACTCTTTGGGAATATATAGTCCCGATATACTCTTTTGAAGAAATGAACTTCAAACTTTACTCTTTACTCAACTCAAAACTCAAGTCTTAAAACAAAGTTAAAACATTTATAAAAGACTTTTGGAAGACTCTATGAACTTCTCTTGACTTGGCTCTTAACTTCTCTTGACTTGACTCTTAACTTATTTTGACTTGACTCTTAACTTCTCTTGACTTGACTCTGACCTTTCCTTGAATTGAATTATGGATTCAAGGATTGTGATTTGTGATACGAAAGATCTCATGATGTTTTATGAGTGTTTTTAGATAGTTAATCATGAGAAAAGATCAAGAAATCACTGTCTGGAAGCAAGTCCGCAACGCGGAGATGCACTAAAATATTTTATCGCAAAATTTATTTTCGAAACAGAGGAGTCCGCGACGCGGAGAGAAAATTTTCACATAAAAGGAACAGGTCCGCGTCGCGGACCTGTCGCGGACCTAGTACCTATTCCTTATCCGATTTTTCTTCCTCATTTTTTAACCCCAATTCACCTAATTCCGATTCTTTTTCTCAATCCCTCTTTAGATTCAAATACCCAGTATATGTACACAAGATTCTAACTCAAACAACTCAAGGAAACAACATAATAACCTCAAGGAACTCCTTAATCTCAACTTAACTCAAGAAGGAAGGCCAATTTCAAGAACACCATTCAAGATTCATCAACTTTCAACTTTCTAGAACGAATTTCGCTGAAATAAACATAATTGGAGTGTGGGTGAATGAACCCAATGCTATGAGAGTCTCACATACCTCTTTAGGGATTAACCCTTGTCGAAATCCACAAGCTAAACCTTCAAGAACGACGAACTTTGCTCTTTCTCCTCTTTTCTCCTCTTGCGTTCTTTCTCCAAAAACCCTAGCGTAAATTTCCAATTGTCTAAACTGAACCAATTCAGTTTAGACCCCAATTTAACTGCTAAAAACGAATTAACTTAATTGGGTATGAAAAAGACCATAATGCCCCTCAATAATCCGGATTAGACTTTCCTTATTCGAACAACCCAAATTCGAATGGGCATATCTCACTCATACGAACTTGGATTCGCACAAACTCGGCGGAGTTGGAAAGATTATTCCAAGATCTTTCCTATGATATCTGGAAACACACCTAACTCATCCTGAGCTAGGAGTTATGGTCGTTTGAAGTTGACCAAAAACTCAACTTAACACACTTGACAAATTTTCCAAATTTTATATTCTTTCCAAAAATGACTATTTCCAAATTTTAACTTCTTTCAAATAGCGAGATGTTACAATATCTCCCCCTTGGGAACGTTCTAATTACAAATATGATTAAGGAAACTCATAGAAAATAAAAATCTAACATGATTATAATAGTATAAATAATCTAATAACTTAACTTTCTAATAATAAACGAATCATTATTTCTAAAAATATTTTTTATTATTATACTATACAATTTACCCCCCTAAAAGAAAATAATCAATAAACTTACTACTATTATACTAAAAACATAATTCTATCGTGAATAAAAATAAAATTACTTTCAAATAAGTAAATAAAATGTGACAATTTTGAGAGATATAACAAAACCATGAAGACCAATGATAAGTGAAAAAGTAAAATTGTGCTATGTATTTTTAAAAGAAATGTTACGTACTAAATAATTACCTTCACAATGTTACCAAATAGTAAAGGTTCGATACTATAACTTGTTATTTGAGTTACTCTCAATCTTCTTATCTCTATAGATTAAAAAATTATTAAGTATCATTCATTTATTCAAGAATTACGAGGGTCAACAATGTTAACTAAAAACTTTTAACACATAATTTGTGTAACATCTCTTAGGCGAGCCCTGAGCGTTGGGCGTTGGGCGTACAGTCGGGCGCTTAGGGCGTAAGTCTTACATAACTAAGTCTCACAGTTGAGTCTCGAGACGTTTTGCTAGAGCCCCATCTCAGGGCGAGTCCCGACAGAGTTTTTTAAAACACTGATTGATACATATACATAGTAGTTACATATATATAATTATCTAACCGATATACATATATAGTTCGCCTCTCTCCACTTTCTGCCCTCTCTCGCTCTCTTCTCTCCTCCCTCTCCCAATCTCGCTCGCCAGATTTACAAATACATATGTATACCAGTTACATATACAATTATTTTGACAGATATACATATACAATTCGACAGATATACATATACAATTCACCTCTCTCCACTCTCACTCGCCTATCTCCTCCCTCTCCCAATCTCGCTCGCCACTCTCCTCCCTATAACATGTAGCTACGAAACGTAATTAACAAACTATAGGTATGAAACATAATTAAGTTATTTTTGAGTGACTATACGTGAAAAATTTCCTTTTAAAAAGTTATTAAACTTAACTAATCCACAACATTAATTATCTAGACTAATATATATTAAATTTTTGTTAATTTTTTCTAAAAATATTACATTCAAATTCAATAAGAAGCGAGAGGTTTTGGACAAGTGTTGATAATCCTCAATTCTATTTTGATCATTCATTTTGACTCTTCTACTTTCTTGTGATCAAACACACCCAAGCTCCAAACAAAGCTTGCTATGGCGATTTTAGTTCTTGAATTTCAGGAGGTGAAGAAACTAATGATTGCAAAAAACCAAAAAGCACATTCCCTACATTGCTTTATCACTTTCTCCATAAAATTCAAATAGTAAACTATAGTCCCGAAAAATAGAATATCTAGGAAAAAGTATTATGCCAAGGACATTTTGAATGACGAAAGTTGTCAGATAAAATTCAGAATTGATAATAGGAAAAACCTACTCACATTTTAATGTTTATAACAAATCAAATATTACATCAAAAAAATTAATTTTAAATTTCAAAATTTAAGAGTTTTTTAATTTTTAATTAACTATAATTAGGGGTTTGTTTGAAGATTTATTTTGTAATTGAATGTGATGCAATTACTAAGGTAGTAATTACACAATATAGTAATTATAAAGTTATGTTTGTTTATTATAACATAACTATAATTAATGTAACTATAAATGTTATGGTTGGTTGCACAATCAGGGGCGAGTTGAAGTTTAAAAAATGGGTCATTGGAATCCGTAATTATCCGACAGAATTCGATATATTATTTATATAATTCTTAAAATATAGTAAATATTAAATAAAGGAACTCACCACAACTGACTGAATAGTTTATTGGTTCTAGTGTTGATTTTTGATTGTGAGGTTTGAGGATTCGATTCCCAGAGTGGATCTCTTTTTAAAAATTAATTAAAAAGCATCATTGTTTGTTATTTTTTTGAAAATTTATCATTTTTTTTATAAAGTGTACTTTTAAAATTTCCTGGATGCAAAATTGCATATAATTTTTTTTATATAAATGGTTTCTTTTAATGATTCTTTTTTCAATCAATAATTCATATAACCAATGCATTTAGTTTTTCTTGTAACATAGTACTTGAGATATACTCCCTCCGTCCCTATTTAGTTGTCTATATTTCCTTTTTTAGTTGTCCCTATTTAGTTGTCCATATTTCCTTTTTTAGTTGTCCCTATTTAGTTGTCCATTTTGACAAATCAAGAAAGGACAACAAATTTTTTTATATTATACCCTTATTTACACTTCTTGAAAATTGTAAAAGTGTATGTTGTTTCCCTCCAATTTATTTCACTTGAATTCAAAGAAGTGGTTCTAATTTTGAAGTGAAAAGTTGTCATAAGGGTAAAATTGTAACTTCACTGTGCTAATCATTGTTGCCTTAATCTGTGTGTCATTTCTAAAGTAGACAACTAAAAAGGGACGGAGGGAGTATCAAACTTCTAATAATTTTTTCTTTAATATTATTTTTTCCCCATAAATCATATTTAATAGTTAGTTTATGAAAATCCTATAATTTATTATTGCTAAAATAGATGAGGCCCTTAAATTTGAAAGCCTAAAGTGATTGTCTTTTTCTTTAAGGGGCAGAGCTCCCCTTACAATAATACACCCGTCTTTTTGAAATCCTGAATTCTCCTCTAGCCGGGCATAGCATACCACGAAGCTGAAAATGTCTTTGGAATGGCCCAAGATAGTGTGCTTTGCGGCAGCTCTGTGCCACGTTCGATGATCAGTCATTACTTTCTTTCCTCTTTACATTACTTTAATTTTGGTATGAATTCTTCAAGCCATTCAATTGTTATTTGAATTATAAGCAACTAGAACTTAAGAAAAAAATTCCCCCTTAAACAAGACTTTTTTTAATAACTATATTGTGAATATTATTACCATACAAGTCCTTTATTTTTCCTCCAAGAGCGAATTAGTCAAATATGAAAGGAGTACTTCCACCACAAAAAGGCAACTCTAAGTTAGCAGAAAGTCAAGTATCCTTAAACCAAAAAGAAATGTTGGAAGTATTATTAGACTAAAAAGTGAAAAAAAAAAATTGAATCATTTTTCATAGGTTAGAGATAATTTTTTTAATCCTTTTTCCCATAGTAATAAAGATCATAGGAAAATGAGGAAGAAAAAAAAAATGGAAAGGGGTGGTGTGAAATCCTGTGCCATAAACAAACAGTAGCAGACATGGTAGCAGGATGTTGTGAGTTATCCTCAACTCATAAGTTGGCCATGAATGGTTGCTTTCCACTATTTGTCTACTCTTGCTGTACGTAAGCTCTAACGAATGTGAAATAGACATAACGAGCAGAAAAACCCACCCACACCTTCCTCATTCAATGCTAACTTCTTGGAATTAGTGGCGGAGTCAAAAATTGTAATGAAAGAGTTTGAAATATAAAACGTAAACCCACAAGAGGTTAAGGGGTTTCAACATCTGTTATATATATTATTTATATATATATATATATTTATATAAATATATATATATATATAAATAATATAATTTTCTATCAAATGAAGTTTGAATTAATCCTCTCGATTCTTGCTAGCTCCCCCCTGTGTGGGGCAACCAAAAAGTTTTATTTCCTGGACTACTCTTCTCATTTCCACATGCATTTACAAGTAGGGTATATATGTAACTACAATTATTTTATTCTGTTTTCTTTCTATTTTTTTTTTTCTTGAAAGAAGTAAAAAGGTGTTTTCTTTTTCCATTATAGGCCACTGATATAGTTAGGTCTTAACTAACAAATTTAAAACATAGAAAAGTAAATATATGGGGAAAAACATATCTACTAGAGTATCAAATGAACATGTTGAGTTCAATTTAAACAATTAAAATGAATTAAGTTAATAGGAGTTAACTATTGAAAATATATGGGCTGAAATGGAATGGGTCAAAATTGGACTGATTTATGGATTATAGCCTAACATGTTCAACTCTAATCAAGATTTCATATATTTATTTTCTTATAATTTTTTAATTACCTAATAAATTAATTTTACTTTATTATGATTATATATAACATATGAAACAAAAAATGTTCTTTAAAGTATGTTAACAAAGTTTTTCATGGGTTAATCTAGACTATATTAGGCAATTTAAAATAGGTTGAGTTAATAAATGAATAAGTAATATTTTCATGGATATTTCGACACTCGTGGTACAACAAATAATAATGTGTATATATATATATATATAAATATTAGAGGGGGATCAATTTTCCAAGATAAGAGAATACACTTTGTACAGCATAATAATGTAAATAGAAAATGAACCTCATAAAGCTTTAGTGACAACGATGTATGCAGGTATGGCTTGCACAATCATGGATGTACTTTGTATGGTGAGCCTCAACTCTCAAATATTGTCTAACCAAGATTCAATCTTGACTATAGCAACAAACTTTTATATTTCTTCTCCCATAAATCTTTGAAGTTCTTATACCTCCCTTAGAACACACTCTTAATCATTAAGGGCTCGCTTGATGTAAATAATAAGGAATAACTAATTACAGAATTAATTTTAGGATGAGTTTGTAACATATTTGATTGGGAGAAAATCACCAGATGGAATAATATTTTTAAAATAGTTAATCTCGAGATAACTTGTTTCCGGCCAAACAAGCTTGAGTAATTGTCTAAACTATTCTTCACTTTTTTTAAAACGTGTCACTTAATTAACACTCTACGGTGAGGGAAAAAGAAGTTATATAGAGGGGGGAAAACATTGAGGTGTGGTTGTTGGGGGCTTGGGGCATAAGGCATCTCCAACCCAAACACCAAATTTTACACTAAATTTGGTGTCGGCACTATTTTTTGTGTAATCAACTCCAATCCACTGCACCAAATTTTACACCAAAAGGAATATTTCTCTCTCTTCATTATTATATTATTATTTCTTATTTCATTTATATTTCTTATTTCATAAAACAAATTCTTTCTAAAGCATTCACCATATATAATTCATATTATTTCCTTTTATAATCATTTAATATAAAATTATTTTGTACCATAATTTTTTAAATAATATAAATTGCTAGCAAATATTATGCATATTACATAATAATGGATAATACAAAGAAAAGTGAAATCATTAATAAAATACTATTAAATAAACATTACATAATTGAAAAAATTATTTTAAATTCTACATAAATATTCAACTTTCAAGATCACTACGGTGCTCCCATGAATGCTCTATTAATACATTATGTAGTTCAAAATGAGCTTCTCTATCCTTTATTTTTTTTTATATCGTGCTAGAAATTATTGAAATTGATAATTTTCATCTATTGTCATTTCTACGGTCGGAGTTGGACCTTCCGAAGCTAAATTTTATATCTAAAATTAATATTATAAAAATATTATATAAAAAATAATTAAATATACAAGAGATTTAATTAAAATATACAATTTATATAATGTTTAATTAAAATTTTGTATAATAAAATAATATTATAATATTCAAAAAGTGAATTGGTGTGATGGTGTAAAAATTGGTGTGGGTTGGAGCTCAAAACACCAAATTTACACAAAATATAAAATTTGGTGTAAAATTTGATGTTGGGTCGGAGATGGTCTAAAGCTTAAAGTCTGTCTCATGTCCTGCAGCTAAATAGATCTTTGAGTTTTGGGAGAAAAGATTTTAGCATTCAATGTTTGTGTAGAAAATATTGGGTACCTCACATCAATACCAAACACTTTAAAGAGGGCCACAAAATATTTAACCAAGTGATGTGTTGTCTCTTTATGAACAGTATTGGTGGGTGCTAAAAAAGTACAGGTCCTTTTTGGAGTGGAGTTTATTAGATAGATCATATCATGTATATTGTCCTGCTCCAACTACATCACTATTTCCTCCAACAGCCTTTTTTTCCATTGTCTTTATGCACTTGGGGTCCCTCCTTTGCAATCATATACCTTTCATCTATCATAACTTCATTATCTCTTCTATTATTTATATATTGCTTCAAATAAAAATGTAGAGGTCATTATTCATATTTTGACATTTTAAGTTAGTAGAGTATCAATAATACTATATGTTGATTAGCAAAGGGCTAAAGAAACTTTCTGTTTATGAGTTGGTATAATTAACAGGTAATGGGGTTATGATTTTACATAAATAATGTTTTAGACAACAATTAATTTGATGAAAATTCATGTTGTTTGTCTTGCAAAAATTATGTTCTTCTCCACATCTAGTCTCTTGAAAAAAGTACATATATTGATATGATTTGACTAATTGGTCTACATATGAGAAAACTAATATTAGTAACTACTTGTGAATGTTATTGTATTATGGTACTAGAAGAAATAATCTTCTATTTACAAAGGTCCAAAACTTCTCCAAAAAAAGGATAGAAAAGTCATTTTCCACCAAGAAATCTTTTGTACCACGAAAACCTTTTGAATTAAAACACAACTGGGTAAAATCCAAATAAGTTGGGAAATTCAAGGTAAACCCCTAACAAAGTCTTTCCACTTAAACATCAAGCCAAAACCACTTCTCTCATTGGTTAAATTGCAATTTTGGAATCCAATTTCCAATGGAGTGAGAGGTTTTGATAAGGCAAGTTGATGATGGATCTAAGATGCAGAAACAAGTCTTTTTTATTATTAAAACAAAATAAATCTTTCACAGTTAGTGACAAAGAGAATAGAGAGAGACTTAAAGTGAATGCAAACACTAATGCTAGGTAGACAAGCTTACATTGGGTGTTTTGTTCATTTGTTACTTTGATTTAGACCTTTTGGCATGTGTCCTATCTACCAAGCATGTGCTTATATTTTGACACAAAGCTTGAGTCTTTGATTCTACAAAACCTTTCTTTTCTAATAATTCTTAACACCCTTTTATTTTAACAATGATATGATGTGTCTATGAATCCTTGCACATGAGATATTGACATGATACTTAGCAACTCATTATTAATGGATTTTCTTGACTTTTGGCCAGCTAAAAGGGTGGCACATAAACTAGTGAGACTCCTAGATGGAGACAACTTAGGGGGAAAAGGGTTCCACCTAAATATCTGTAGATTGTGATTTTGTATAAAAATTTCTACCACAAAAGCCATGCATTAAAGTAAGGGATCACTCCAACCAACCCCATCAAGATCCTGAACTTGCTCTTTGCACACATGCAACTAGTTACAATCATTTCTCTTTTCTTTTTCTCTTCTTTTAACTACAAGAAAAAAAAAATGCAGATTACCCTCAACTGTCTAGAGGAAAAGAAACATATATAAAATTTGTTTAAAGGTATTGAGATTACTTATTGACTAAAAATTAGAAGAGGGATAAGCCATATTTGATCCCTAATGTGGTTAGAAGTAAAATAACTTGCTTCTCTAAAGGTCTTCTTCTTAAGTCCCAACCCTGCATATAAATCAAAACTCTACCACAATATGAATTCCAACCAAATATCTTTTGACACACTACCTACCACAAGGTCACCAAAATCAATAAAAACAAAGGTTAATTTTAGCCATAATAACATTACATAACAACAACAAAAATAACAATTTGTTTCCATTCAAAAAGTTCCACCTTTGAAGCTAAGGTAGCATCAACAAAAATAGCAATTATTTCCATTCAAAAAGAGTCCTATAAGCAATTTGCCATGAACAACAAACATGTAGTAAATGATTGGATTGGATCACTCTAAAATATTTCCCAATAATAGAACAAAGAAAGTGCACACTCATCATTTGTGAGTTACCACCACTCCACCTCCTAAAAAAAACTACATGCATTTTCATTCAACCAATTATTTCAATTTTACAATAGACATAAAAAGAAGTGGTATCCTATTTACTCCACAAAAGCAAAATAATTAAGAAAAGATCAACATCAACCTCAATAGCAGGAGAAAAAAGAGGTAGTTTACCAAAAGAGATGAGCATGGATCACACTTGACAAATAAACAGAGTTTTCAAACAAGAACAA
Organism: Solanum acaule; assembly: GCA_036250505.1. Classification (NCBI taxonomy): domain Eukaryota; kingdom Viridiplantae; phylum Streptophyta; class Magnoliopsida; order Solanales; family Solanaceae; genus Solanum; species Solanum acaule. Next base: position 25,241 of record JAJOOR010012891.1, read on the forward strand.
TGTAAAATTTCTATAGTAGTATCAGTAGCTAATTAAACTTAGTAAATAAAAGTAGTAGAATAGAGGAAAAGAGAGCCCTTTTGATTTAGCCTCTGGCAGTCAGCAAAGAAGGAATAGCTGCCAAATTAGGAGTAGTAGCATTCTTATTTGATGCACCTCTTTTCCCATTTGATGATGATGTCTTACTGAATGCTCTCATTGGACTTGCAAATGCCCATCCCCAAGAACTTCTGTTCCTTCCATGTACAAGCTGCTGCTGGTGCTGCTGATGTTGTTGTCCCACAGGAGTTGTGTTGGATTTCCCATTCATATTTTCCTCAGATGAAACCCAATGAGATGAAGAAGATGAAGATGATGAAGAAGAAGTTATCATAAAACCACTAAATAGTCCACCACATCTAACTCTTTCTTTGATACAATCTTGCCCTGCCCCTGCTGCTGCTGCACCACTGTTTCTGTGATGAATTTTAGACTTGTTGTTACCTTCTCTTTGAGACTCAACTCTTCTCAAAGTACAATCTCCAAAACCAGTTGAGATTCTTTCAAAGAAATCACCTGAAAAGCTTCTGCTTCCACAGCCAACAGATCTAGATCTAGATACTTTTCTATCAATTGCAGGACTACTCTCATTTTCATTCTCCTCCACCACAACAAACTCTTCTTCTTTCTTCTTTGACCTCATAGAACCATTCCCAACTGAAGGAAAAGTCATGTTTCTTTCAGTTTTCTTGGAATGCTGCTGCTTAGAAGATGAGTAGTAGAGAAATGACCAGAACCTTCTCCTATGAGGAGTATTATAGTCTTCTTCTTCATTCAAGAAATGCATACCATTTCTAGGAGTTGTTGTAGACTTGCTTCTCTTCATAGTAGCAATAACACTACCATTATTACTGTTACCACCGTCTTTTTTCTTCTTGTTATAATGGCTACTCAAGAGAAAAGGCATTCTTGATTTCCTCATTTTCCCATAGTGATTATTACAAACATTTGTTTGGTTGTTGTTGTTGTTGTTGTTGGTTTGGTTGGTTTGGAGTGATGGTAGAGTTGAGGTTGTAGTAGTAGTAGTAGTAGTAGTAGTGGAAGTTGTAGGTACACCAAAATGATCAGATCTAAAAGAAGGTGTAGAAGAAGAGGAAGAAGAAGGGAAAATGGCAGAAGGAAAAGTGGAAGAAACAAGTTTTCCAAGCTTTTCTTGAAGGCAAAAAGCACAGATCCCACCTGGGGTATTGTTTTTGTAAGGATGATTTGTACATATCATATTACCATCACCCATGTCTTCTTCAATCCCTTCCATCACCATTGCAGCTTAACTAACTCTGTTTCTGCTCTGTTATTTACTACACATTTACTTGTCTTGTTCTTGATGAAAAAATCTACAACTAATAACTTGAAGAAAAGATTAAAAAAGAGAAGAAGTAGGAAAAAATGGTCAAATGGTGGTGTAAAAGAAAGCAATGCAGAAAATAGAAGAGAAGTTATGGCATTGAAGGAAGGAAGAAATGGTAGTCCCCAGGAGCACGTGCCAACCTGACTAACTGATATAATTAAAAGTTAAAACTGATCAAACAAGACAAGAGGAACCCCTACGACCTATTACTGCTATACATGTACGTATAAAAAAATAATTTTATATATGTATCAACGTATTATACCATTTGGATTCATATCCTGGCCATCAACTACTGTGCTACCGTTTGCCCTAAGTTCTTAAATAATCATGGGAAGTTATATTTGAGTGAAGTTTTTGGTAAAATTTTATTATGTGTTTGGCCTCAAATTTTTTTTAAAATATTTAATTATTTGAAAAAATATGATTTATACTAATAAATTTTAAAAGTTGTTTAAAATACCCGTAAATTTATATTATTATTTTATAATAAATATGTTCCGTAAAAAAATAACCTTATAATATAATTGATTACAATCAATAATAACAAAATAACAATATAGGCAAGACAATACGTTAATCGTATACTCAAACTTGTCACTGATTCAGCTATTGTTATAACTCATTAAACACAAATTGTTCTTTTTTCTCAATTTATCACTCAAAGAACTCAAACTTTTCCGGAGGAGGTAGTAACAAATATTATTTGGACTTAATGGGTATTTTTTATAAAATATAAAAGTTTGGGATAACTTTTGAATTTTTAAAAATTCTTAAATATTAGAACTTAGCCCAAGTACTAGTTTTTTCTAATACTTGGAAACTTGGGATTAGGGCTGGGCATTTGATATTTCGGTTCGGTTTCGGGTTTTTTTTTGGCTTTCGGTTCTTGGAATAAGTGTACCGAATACCGAATATCGAACCGAAATAATTCGGTTCGGTTCGGTTTTTTGTTAGGGAAGAACTACAGAAGAAATCTTGAAAACAAAATATCAAATACATTATCTGCAGTGCTGCTGGTTGCCGGTCTGATGTTGTTGGTCACAGGTTGCCTGATGGCCTGCTGCTAGTCGCCGGTGGCCTGTTGCTGGTCAGCTGCTAGTCACCGGTCGACTGCTGTCCTGCTTCTGGTCGCTGGTCGGAGTCGGAAATGGGAAAGTGCCGAGGGAAAACTGAAACATGACCTGCGGCGCTAATCTAAAGTGGGAATTGGGAAAAGTTTGAAAAAAACTGACCTAATTTTGCCTCAAATTATTTGAGAACTAGCCTAATTTTGCATTAAATATTTATTATTTAAAATTAATAATTAATATAATATTAATATATATATTATATTTTGGTTAAACCGAAATACCTAAAAAACAAAATCTACGTACCGCAAACCGAATCGAAATACCAAAAATACGAAAATATATATCGAAAATCGAAATATCGAAATAATTCAGTTTGGTTCGGTATTTCGATTTTTCGATATTTATGCCCAGCCCTACTTAGGATTCTTGGCAAATATATTTGCCAAGTTATATGACCAAACACCATTTACCAAGTTTTTCCCATGTTTTTCCCAAGTATTATTGGGGCCAAACGGGTCCTAAAATTATTCATCTTCTGGGGAGACTAATGGAGAAATATAGAAAAAACAAAAAAACTTATGTATGGTGTTCATTAACCTTGAGAAGGTCTACAATAAAGTTCAGTCTTCTAGAGATGCTTTGAATCCAAAGATGTATTTTGGCTTACATTAGGGCGATTAAGAATATGTATGATGAAGTTAATATTATGATAATAACAATACGGGAAATTCGAAGCATTTTCCAATCGAGATGGGGTTGCATCAGAGAATAGCGCTTAGTCAATTTCTATTTGCCTAGGTGATGGATGAATTCATATCACATATTTATGGCATGTGTGTTGGTGTATGTTATTTGCAGATAATACTATTTGATTGAGAAGACTCGAATTAGAATTAACAGTAGGTTGGAAGTGTGAAGATACGCTATAAAGCCTAAAAAAATCAAGTTGAGTGGGACTAAATGATACGCTCAAATTACACCTCCCTAAAGAAGTATAAGCGATAGTTATCAAGTAAAGAACCCAACTTGAAGGTTGGGGTCGATCCCACGAGGAATGTGGTTTAGACTTAAACTTAACTTACGACTATATTCTTTTTTAGTCAACATATTTCCGAAACAAGTAAGTAAAGAGGGGGGGGGGGGGGGGTTGT
>JAJOOR010012892.1:0-24495 GCA_036250505.1 Solanum acaule
CTCAAAGTTGGCCAAAAACTCACTGATTTCCACACTTGGCCGAATTTCCAGATTCTGAATTTTTTTCCAAAAATGACTACTTCCAATTTCAAGCTTCTTCATATTCATTTTAAATTGTCGGATGTTACACCGTTGATCTAGTCGAGCACCCCAGAGTCAGTGGTAAGCTTCCTTGCATTCCGGAGGACTCTTTTATTCGTTTTCCTAGTTTTTCTTTATTAGGATGTTGTGGGGTCTATCCCAACATCCATCTCAGTATGATAGAGGCTTCATAGACAGTCAGACAGTAGTTGAGTCTCTTATCTATGTAATTACAGATATTTGCTTTTGAGACATAGTTGCCATTTTGGCCAAACTTTATCATTTAAAATATTATTTGAGTTTATTCTGTTGAGTTAAGTCTTCCGCTGAGTTAAGTAGCCAGGTCAAGGGTTCTCTTTGGGGCCAACAATGGACTCCAAGTGCCGGCCAAGTCCAAAGTGTAGGCTCGGGGTGTGACATTTATGTTAGCTAAAGGGCATTTTTTAACCTAAAGAAAATGTTAAGGGCATTTTTAAATCAATAGGTGGAAGGAGGGCATTTTTGAACCATTTCTAATAGGTTAAAGGGCATTTTTAAGCCTTTTCCCTTAAAATAATCATATTTAGTTCATAGTTTATATAAAATTTAAAAATAAGACCTCATCTTAGTTACATTGGCTTTTCATGAACAAATTTGATGATCTAGTGATATTCATATAATTATTTCAATATATGTGACCCTTGATGTATTCTTTTATTGATTTCCAATGGATTTTTAAGCCAATAGAAAATAAAAGAAATATATAAGCAAAAAATATTAAATAAATAATTTAAAGCATGACAACCTAATAAAAGTCTTTGGATATAATTTGTTTAATTTGGACATAGATTGTAAATGTTGTCATTACAATAAACAAGGATATTTTAAGAGTTATGTTCTCTCACCAGGTCCCCCATACAAAGCGGTGTGCTTATATTTTCTATTTGTTCCCCTTGATGGAATATCGTAAATCCTATAAAAATCGGGATTATCTGTGTGTGGGATCGTATTTACCTCTATCGTCTCACCTTTATAGTTTAATGCTATAATTCCATTGCACGAACCATCATACCCCTTTATATTAGTGGGGAAAAAACTAGAGCCCATTGGTGGTTCAGGTATGCCTGGTGGGCTATAAGCCACTCCTCCCCATTCAATGTGCGTAGCAAAGCCTGCCAACTGAGTGAAGATGTTTTGAGGCCAAAAGCCAACTTCTCTATGCGTTTCTTGAACCAAAACCCACCAGTTGCCGTTCACTAGATCCTTTTGTTGCCCAAAGAAGATATATAATTAGTATCTCATTTTATATTATTTTTTAAAACAATTCTTGAAAGAGAAATGTACATATACCCGATCGAGGTACATTGGATATTCCCATAAGTTATGAATATCTCCACGGTGTGAAACATTACTAAATGGCGCTCCAACGCCTATCTCGGTGTCTACCAGTACAAATCCAGGACATAGTGTATTAAAGCAACCTATATTACCAGCCTAAAAATATATATATAATTATATATAAAGTCTTAACAGTTTCATGAACGCGAAATAAAAGTTAATAAATACTCATAAAAAATAACTAACCTGAAAATGTATAAACATCCTAGTTAGGGTATCGCCATATAATGTTGGATCCACCTACACAAGAAATAGAATTATCATAATAATAATTGAATGGTAGTTTGTTGATACACTTTCTAATAACCTCCATTTTATATTCTAGAGGTGTGATATTCAATCCTCTAAACACGAAATAATTTATTCACAACGAAATAAACCATAGACAAAAGCTTACTCTCCAACCAATTTGTATAATGTCCGATAATTTTTGAACTTTCAATCGACATCCACTATGTTGTTGACCTTTAACATAAGGATTCCATAAAGTAGCTGACATTCCAGCTCCCCCGAACTTGTAATCCAAATCAGTACGAGTTGAAACTATTGCAACCTTCAATATATTAACAAATTATTTTTAAAAAAATAAATAAATAAATTAAACCTAGCTGAAAAGACAACAAAAAACTAAGAAAATTAAAAGTTCATGTACCCTGTATCCTTGTGTAGATAAGAATCTTTTTTTCAATCCACTGTGATTCCTAGTCTTTGGAAAAGTAATAAATAAAAATATATGAGATTTGATGCTAATTGTGAAAACAAAACATCTTATATATTATTAATATAAATATAACAAATTATTTTTAAATATATATATAAAATAAAGATTCTATTGATTGGAAATGAATTATTATTGATAAAGCAATAATTAAATTGATTTGACATTATCTTACCTCAGAAAATTGGGTATGAAATGCAAGATCTTCTGGTGGTGGCATATGTTTTTGTCTGATAAGATCATCTTTTGTAATTCTTTTAATAGGAACTGATCCAAAAGGACAACCACCATCATTTAGCCATATCGTCGATGCTTCTTTAGACTTTGAGGTACCTGAAGTTTGCTTTATCCTAGATAACGTAGGCTTTATCTGTCCATCCAAAATTGAAATTCTATATCAGTATATCCCTGTTAAATGTTGCTACCTAGTAAAGTAGAAAATAGAGTGCCATGCCTTTGGATGAAAATTGTGGTTCTTCATCCATTGTTCAAATGCAGGCTGCTTGTAAAAATCGATACAATCATATATATCTCCATACATGGTCTGTGACTCAAAATGTAGACAAATAAGTTATTTGGTCATAACAATTGCATATATCTTGTCATCCAAATTCTAATTCGAAATAAATACCTTAATTGTTTTGATCGCAGGTTTGTTCAAAAGTTTAAGTTAACTTTCTAACTCTTGATCCTCTACTTCGGATAATTTTATTTCTCCTTGAACCACATAATTATAACTCAGAAGAAAATATAATACCAACATTTGTTGAATAATCCCTTGATTTATCTGCATTGCCTGAACTTAGAGAGAGCATATGTTAAATAGATTTAGAGAGGAAATAAAAAAAATGTTATGCAAGTTAAGTAATGTAGTTTATTTTAAAGCAAGATTATCTTAATTTTATAAAGATTTTATTACATTAAATGAAAGTTGACTGTTTGCTTTAAACTTTAAAGTAATCTACAAAAAGGATAATATTATTTGACCATAGAGATTATTATCTCATTTTTAAAAAAAAGGCAAAATCGATTAATCCTGATTTATTGCTTTTTTCCAATTTAAAAGGTTAATGTGTTTCTTACGAGCCAATAACAATAATAATATTTCATTATATTTAATGTAATTTTATAATTGATACATTTTGGTTTTGTTTTTGATGTAGTATATATATCAAGACATAATACCAAAAAATTGAGTACATTTGCCCAAATCAATATATCAACCATCGAAAAATTATTCGAACGAGCGATCTCGATTTACGTATTATTCTTTATAATTATTCTTTAAACAAATTACATGACAGCGAGATTATGCAAGTGTATAACATATATACAGTTATACATGTATCTGTATATCTAAAAATTATAGTTGTCATTATCACATACCTCCACGTGATTTACAATAAGTATGAGATAACATTATTTCGCTAATTTTTTGTTGTTGCAAAAATGGACGCTAATAACGCTATTTACTAAATTTTCTCATGATCAAAACATTAATACAAAAGATCCATAATTCTACTTGTCTAAGATTTGTCTTTCCACTTTAATTAACGGGCCTAAGATTTTCCTCTCCCAGCCCAATAAGCTTGAAAGCCCAGATAAATAGAACTTTGCAAATTGCAAATATTTATCACAATCATAATATTATTTTACATATGTTTATCTATCCTTGGCATATGTGTTCCCCCATAAAATACATAATGTGGAAAATCTACATTTTCCCAAAATGGTTTATCAACGACTTGGTATAGTGTTTGATTGTCAAGAAATATTGGTGTCCTTATTACGTTTAGCGTTTCACCCTTATCATTTAAAACCATAAGTGCCCGACAATAAGCATCATGTGCAGGTGTTATACGTACAGGAATCATGCCAGAGCCCATTGGGGCATAATGTTCACCATCATCTGGAGGAGTATATGTCACTCCACCCCACTCGACATTTGTAGAAAAATCATTTGCTAATGCAGTGAAAATCCAATTAGGCCAAAAACCAACTACAACTTGTTTTTCTCTAGCAAAAGCCACCAATGTTCATCCACAAGATCCTTTAATTTTTACAAGACGGTGTATGCTAGGCATTTGTAAAATCCTTCGAAATTCTAATTTAAGTAATTATTGAAAAAAATTGGTAAAGTAGATTAAAAAAAAACATATATTGTACCCGAACAATGTACACAATGATCTCCGGTTGTTGTTCATTCCCTCGACGAGAAACATTGTCAAATGCATTATCAAGAAGTATATTATTGTTTACTAACAAAAAGCCGGGACATAGTGTATTGAAGCAATGTGTATTTCCAGCCTAGAAAATATCAAACATTTAAAGAACGATTATCTATTGAGGTGAATAGCTTGATTGAAAACGAGATAGAAATCATTTAACGAGGTACTTAAGAAAACTTACTTGAAAATGTATAAAAAACCTAGTTTTACTGTCTCCGTATAATGTTGGATCTATCTAAAACAAGAAATAGCGATTGTGACCATTGAAACTATTGTAAGTAAGAAGAAATAGTTAAGTTACATAAATAAGTTATTAAAAACTTACTCTCCAACCAACTTGCATACTATCTTGTCCTTTTTGAATCTTCAATCGACACACACTTTGTTGTTTATCAAAAACATAATGACTCCATAAACTAGCTGCCATTCCAGCTCCACCAAACTTGTTTTTATGATTTTTCGGAGTATGAACTATTGCACGCTGAACATAAAAGATAGTTTTTTTATAAACTCATTACATAGATTATCTAAATTAAGTTAATGTTCATTCATTTGAAATTTTTAGTGGAGCCAAGAAGAATTGGGCAAATGATAAATTTGTAACCAATTTATCCTACATGTTGTTACTTCAAATTCAACCCTACAAGTAATAACAAAAAAAAAGAATAAATTAATAAATAAATAAGGATTCAATTTCATATTCATATACCTTGTAATTGTATCCTCCTGTTGGTTCAACAACTTTATTAGTCTGCACATGTCACGACCCGATTTCTCGAATCATGATGACACCTACTATACCCTATTAGTAGGTAAGCCAACCCGAAACCCAGAACATCAAGCAATGAGCGAAAGGGCAGAAACTAGCGAAAACAATAACCTAAACAAGGACAACAAGGCGGAAGCAAACCAAAACATATATACAAATAAAGATCCCTCCTAGAACCTGAAAGTCACTATTACAAAGCTACTAACAAAACGAGTACAAGTCCCAAAAATGGACCATAAATACTGGATTGTCTCGAAAGATAAAAGACAAGTCTATATATACAAATGGAGACTGAAATAGTACAAAACGCCGTGTGCTCACCCCCGTCTCTGGATCAAACTACTCCAAACTGGATCAACGCTCGCCACTGGTGCTCGAACCTGCATCACGAAATAGATGCAGAGCGTAGCATGAGTACCAAAACAGTAGGTACCCAGGTAACCAATCACAAGTATCAAGTAACTCGGGTCGTGACAGCACATCAATAATAAAATATGTCAAATTTAACATAAAGTATTTTCTCTTTTTTATTTTATAATTATAGAAAGTTTTAACCTATAAAATGAAATAAATTGGAGTAACATTATCTTACGAACCTCTGATTAGGGTTCATATGCAAAATCTTCTGGTGATAGCATATTTCTTGTCTAATAAGATCATCTCTGGTAACTTTTTTGATAGGAACAGTTCCAGAAGGAAAATTGTTTTTCTCTAACGATATCTTTGAAAATATATCAACAGTTGAGTTTTTCGAAATATGTTTTATCGTAGGTAAAGTGGGTTTCATCTGCAAATTGAAAACTTATTTTAATGTATCTGCATCCACTACTACATTCTTCTGAAGTTGTATACATAAAAAGAAAGCAAAAATACAGACCTTGGGATGAAAATTGTGATTCTTCAATAATGGATGATCAAATGTAGGTTGTTTGTAGAAATCCACACAATCATATGTATCTCCCCATTTAGTCTACAGATCAAAAGAATTTTAAACTTACTAGTAATCTTTGTTGCATAAATTACACATAAAATGTTGTACAAGAATTTGTCAAGAATTTACGTACCTTAATTGTTTTGACTGCTGGTTTGTTTAAAAGTTTTAATTGCTTCTCCAATGCCAATTCCTCTCGTTTTGACAACTTTATTTCTCCTTGAACTCCGTCATAATTAAAAACCAAAAATAATACCAACAAAATTGGTAGGACATTTCTTTGATAAATCAACATACTCTGAATTAGTCAAAAATATTTTTTATGAGCAAATGTGGAATATACATACATATATATGTAATATACACAAAGAAGTGTATTAATTTGGTAAAAAATGAATTCTTCTATGGATTTATAGAAAATTGGATAGAGTTTGAACCATAAAAGGAAAGGTGCTTATTTTGTGGAATTTAGTTGCAATAAACATTTAATAATTGGATTTTGGTCAAAGTAAAATTAAGTAACGGATATCAAGGGAGAATATTGTTAAAAAATAAATAAAATGTGAACTGATTGTTTATTTCCCTTTTATGCTAATGTCCTCGATTTTTATGTATGATTCAATGTCAAAAACCACCTAAAATGTCTAAAAATTTCGAATTTCATATCTGAAGTACCACCAATTATTTAACATCACATTTCAACAATCAATTGTTCCCGTTTTCTACTTGAATGGAGATAATATTTAAGGTAACAAAATTTAAAAAAAAACTGATTGTTAATGTATATTTTGATAAATAGTTGGTGATAGTTCAAGTAGAAGTCATACGCACCTCATAATTTACATATAAAATTTGAAAAATTAAAATATTGTAACTATATCTTTTATCTTTAACTCTTTATGTATTAATGACTACATTTAAATGTCAAAATTTAATTTTGAACGTTGATAGTTTGTGGTAATAGAAAAAATTACCAAGAAACCTTTTATTTAAGAGTAACTTTATGAGATTCAAACTGATAAATTGGCTCATTACCGCAGTAGTCAAACTAAAAGCGAAAATGAAACTTCCTAGTAGAAAATTAAATGGATAAAATATACCGTCGATTTTTTAAAAATCTTATTTAGCTGTTATATAATTTAGTGATTTTGTGTATCAAGAAGAAGACATATCTATTTTAATTAATTTAATCAAATAAATAAAAAGAGTATGAATGTAAAAAAGCAAATGTAGCAGTCTTTTCTTATAAAATTGACCATTGACACCATTTATTTACATTTTTTCTTTTTATATAGTTGTACATGAAATTTTACTATGCATAGGCCATTAATGATATTACCATACAAAAATTAATATTTCACTGTTATAAATAAAACCTCCCCAACTTATACTTGAAATCCCAACTACACACTCCAATTTTACGGGTGTCCTATTACCCACTTGAACTTTATATTTCTCTATTTTTTACACACCTAAGTGCTGACCTCAACACATAAACCAAATAATTAGGCCTGCGTGGTTCCACGCGCTGGGTCCCCCGCCTCTTCAACTCCCATTTCTTGTTTTTTCCCCATTCCCTCCTAAAACGTAAAAGAACAAAATATATCCTCCTTTCTCATTTTCAATCCTTCTCCATTAGCAATGCATTTCTGGTGATCATCAAACAAATTTGCTATCATCAAACGATTTTGCTGTGTATTGTCAACTTCATTTTGTAGTTTATCAACTGATTTAGTAAAAGGTTAGTTCTTTATCCCTTTTTTCGAGTTTGTGATTTATCCCCTAGGATTTCTGTTGATTCGTGAAATTAAGAGCAACATTGTATCAAATCTTATGTGTGGCTTACGATTATAGTGTTAGATGTTCATTTACACCATATTATACCACATTTTTCATGAAATTAGGTTTTCCCTTTCTCGTCTAAGTCGCGTAATTTTGTATTATGTTCATCTTAGTATTATGTTCATGGAGTGTTGTATTTATGTTCTTCTTAGTATTATGTTCATAGAGAAGCTAATAGTCTGGTACTGTGTTGTATTTATGTTCATAGATTATGTTTATAGAGAAGCTAAGTATTGTGTTGTATTCTATTCGTTTGCTAATGTGTTGTATTTTGTTCATTTTTAAGTACTATTCTATTTTTTGGATTGCCCTCAGGTTAGAGTATGTCTATAATTACTATTCTATTTTTTATTTATTGCCTTCAAGTAAGAGATGAATGAGTTTACTTTGATTACTCTAAGGTGGTACCATGGTGGGGTGTTAGATTTAAGTAGTGGGGAACCAATATATAATGGTGGAAAAGTTACAGAATTTTTGGATGTTGATGTAGATAAAATGTCATATTTTGAGTTGAAAGACTATATTAGAGAATTGGGATATAGTACAACTTACACCTTTAGTATTAAAGCACCTAACATTGGCATTTTGGTAGATGTTGATAATGATAAGGATATTTTAGACATGATGTGTTCCTTGGAAGATGGGGATGAAATGGAAGTATTTGTTAGGCATTTGATTGATGAGGCAATTGTGGGTCCCATGTTAATAGAAAATGGTAGTCATATGGATATGAGAGAATCTGGTTCAGCTTTTAATACAAGGCCTAGTGAGAGTGAAAACTTTAACTTTGGGGTAGGTGAAGACCATTTAAACAGTGAGGACCATATTGCTACTTTTTCAACCTCACCTCCTTTCACTACTACACCTCCTTTCAATACTGCTACTGCAGATGGTGCTACTGATGATGATATAGATGTTGGTCCTGCTGGACCTGATTTCTCAGAAGAAGAAGTAGAGGGTTCTGATTATTCAACTGAGGATAGTGTTGATTTTGAAGCTGAATTAGTTGGAGATGATGATGAGTAAGAGTATGGTAGTGATGTACTTGAGTAGGTTAGGGAGTTGATGGTTGAAAAGAGAAGTTTTCAAAGGAGGAAAAGAAGGGAAAGAGTAGCAGCTGACAATGAAGAGGTACCAGTAGGTGAAGCTGGACCAGATCTAGATTTTGATGAAACTGAAACAGGTAAAGTAAGTCATAAAGGAAGGCAAGGAGGTGATGAGCCTTACTTTGCAAGTTCTGATAAGAATAGTTTTGAGTTAGACGAAGATAAGTGTTGTAATGATGATGAACATGAATCTGGTAGATCAAGAAGGGTAAAGTTGTCAAGAAAGAGGAGTTCAAAAACTCAAAAAATCATTCATGATCCTACTGCAAAGAAAGTTGTCTGGCAGTTGGGCATGGTGTTTAAAGATGTGAAAGAATTTAGACAAGCAGTAACTAAATTTGCAGTTAGAATGAGGGTTCAGGTGGAGAAGTGGGTGAATGAGCCAAAGAAAGTTAAAGTTAGATGCAAAGATGGTTGTCCATGGCTTTTGTTTGGATGTTTTGAGAAGACAACAAATAATTTCATGATAAAAACTTACAATCCAAAGCATACTTGCAACAATACAGCTAGAAATTACTTGTGCAATGTAAAGTTTTATCTGAAGCTTTCAGAGAAAGAATAACTGAGCAACCAAACATAAGAGTCTTCAAGTTGCAGGAGATGATTAGGAAAAAGTTAAAACTTCATGTTGGCAAGACTACTGTGAGAAGAGCAAGAGCTAAAGTATTGAAAGATATAATAGGTGATCATGTTATAGAATTTGGAAGAATACTTGACTACAAGGATGAATTGTTGAGGACCAATCCAAGGACCCATTCCCCAGTCTCCCGCACTGCTCAAGTAAGTGTGCGACTCCGTATGAGGACCTCCTTCTCTTCTGCCCACTCTCCGTTCACACGATTCTCAAAGCAGAGGAGGAAGGGGTTGTGTTGTAAAAGTTGGTGAACCTGATGCAGAAGGCAAATTAATATTTCAAAGTTTTTACATCTGTTTTGATGCTTTAAAGAAGGCATGGATACATTGTAGGAAGTGCATAGGCTTAGATGGTTGTTTCCTTAAAGGTGTTTGTAAAGGCCAACTGTTAGTTGTTGTGGCCAGGGATGGTAACAATCAGATGTTGCCACTTGCTTGGGCAGTAGTTGAAAAAGAGAACAGACACACATGGACCATGTTTGTCAAGTGCATAAGAGATGATCTGGGACTTGGAGATGGTGAAGGTCTCACCTTGATTACAGATATGCAAAAGGTATGTAAAGTTATTTTGTAATTTTCAATTTATATATGTAATTGTGACCTAATCATCATCTGTTGCAGGGAATGTCGGTAGCAATTACAAATGTATTACCTAAGTGTGAACATAGAATGTGTGCTAGGCACATATTAGCTAACTAGGCTAAGGATTGGAGGGGTCTTCAAAGAAGACAACAATTTTGGAAAATAGCTAAGAGTACATTTGAGTCTCAATTAAGGAACAATATAAAGAAGATGAAGTTGTTAGGTCCAGAAAAAATGATGGATAACCTAATGTACTACAACATTAATTTTTGGTGCAAAATTTACTTTAATACTGAAGTAAAGTGTGACTCTGTAGACAACAACATGTCTGAGTGTTTTAATGCATGGATCTTGGCTGCTAGACACAAGACCATCATTACTATGCTTGAAGAAATAAGAGTGAAGATGATGACAATAATAGCCAAATTAAGGGAGTTCCCAATTACTTGGAAGTGTAATTTCTCTCCAATGGCTCTGAAGGTTTTAGAGGAGAACATTAGTAGGTCTATGGACTGTACCATTGAGTTTAATGGAGCTACTGGATTTGAAGTGAAAGAAGGGCTTTGTCAACATAAAGTGGATATTTCTAGGAGAAATTGTAGTTGTAGGGTGTGGCAGTTAAGAGGCATATATATGTGCACATGTTGTGGCTGCATTATACTTTAAGAAGTTTTCTCTTTATGACTATATAGACAGCTGCTACAGTAAGAAAACTTACTTGAGGATTTATGCTAATCTTATTAAACCACTCATAAACATGGAGATATGGCCAGTTTCTACAAACCCCACTATTGAGCCACCAGAAATCACAAATATGCCTGGTAGGCCACCTAAGGCTAGAAGGAAAGAAGCTGGAGAAACTAAGAAATCTGGGAAGCTTCCTAGGACTGGACTTCCAATGACATGCAGTATATGCCATGTCAGAGGCCATTACAAGAGAGGGTGTGCTCAAAAAGAAGGTGTTGAATCATCAACAAGACAAAGTGCACCATCACCTACTGCATCAGTAAGGGCAAAACCAATAGGTTTTGGCAGGGGAAGAGGCAAACCAAAGGTAATATTTGAACTTGTTTTACTTTTTCTTAATTTATGACTTACTTTTTCTCTTATATGTATAGAAAACTCCATCAGCACCATCAGAATGTGAGCCTCCACTGAAAAAGGGAAGAGTAAGACAAAAAAAAACATCATCAGTAGCACCTAGTGCACCTCCCCTACCTACTAATTTTCATGCATCCTCTTCTGCTCCTCCTACTTATCATGCATCATCTTCAATAACTGGTACTACTAAAAGAGGAACAGGTAGGGGCAGGGGAAACACATCTCCAGAGAAAAGACCAAGAGTCATGGAAATGGGTGTGTTCCAAGCTGCAAATGGCTTCAAAGTCATGAATGTGAGTCTTTGATATATGTTAACAACTTAAATATTAAATCATAATCCTAATTTTGTTTAATTAAACAGCTTAAATATTGAATCATAATCCTAATTTTGTTTAATTAAACAGCTTAAATATTGATATAATCCTAATTTTACTATAGCCTGGCATGCCAAGTAGTAAGATCTACTCTACTGGACAAGCAAAAGTGACAAAATCATTTGATGTAACTGGTGACATTGGTTATACACCAAGTAATACAACTAAGATGAAATGGAATGGTAAAGCAACAATCTCAACAAGCAAGCTTCATGAGCTTAGAGAGAAGCAAAGAAAGAAGACAATGGGAAGTAGTTCAAGTCAAAATGACACTTCTTCACAGTCAAAGATGCCATGGAAATTGTAGTGATGCTGATGTATTTAAGCACTTTTAAGTTAGTCCATACATGTTGCATTAATGGCCTGCTATTTTGGATTTTGTTTGTTGGTAAATTTTGCCTTATGTGAGGGCTTTTGAATATGACATTATTTAGGTAAATTCTGCCTTCTGTGACACCTTGTAAATATGACTTTATTTTGGTAAATTCTGTCTTATGTGAGGCTTTATGAATGAATGGTGATGTTGTGTTTTAAAATGGTTGTAATGTTGTCTATCGAATTGTATTGGCTATTCAGGTGTGCTTACATATGTTGTGTTGGTTATGTGTTTTACAAATGGTGTTGTGTTGTTTATGTTGAAGTATGAATGGATAACTAGGTTGTTGGTTGTTGATGAAGTGTTGCATATTAATACAAGCTTCAATTGACATCATAGATACAAAATGACACACATACATTGACAATTTTAATTAAACATAATAACAATACAAATCAAAGAGAAATCCAAATATGCAGCATTTGAACTGCTGGTTGCTGATGAACATAGCAACAACACAAATCAAAATACACAAAAGTATCTTCCTATTGAACCTACACCATTTCAACCTTCTATTGAGTCTCCTCTCCAATAACAAATTAGAGTTTCTCAAGTTGTCAATATGAACCTGTCTAATACATAATTCTTGCTCCAACTCATTGATTTTGTTCACCAATCTTGTAAGGATAAAACTTGATCTTGGATCCACTTCTTCTTTGTCCCTCTATCGAAAAAATTTGCAATTTTTAGACTGAAAATGATCCAAAATAGTACATTAGCATCGTTCAAAATAAAGTGTAGCAAGAATACAAGAAAAACCACATACACCATAGCATGGGCAAGACCAAAATCTTCTTCCCGGATTTAATTTTGACCAAGAAGTTTGCAAATTCAGCAAAAATCCGTGTTTGCACCTCACTACAGCGTTGAGCATTGGGTCTGATTCATCCATACAAAGGTTATTCAAGTTTTCATTTGCCATTTTTGATGAATTTCGAGAAAATTCAAAATTCAAATTAGAGACCTAAATAATAAATTAGAGCAGATTACAAACCCTAAATTCAAGATTTGAAGTAAAAATGAACATTAACAACTAAACCTTACTTAATTTTGAGAGGAAATTGTGATTTTTTTATAAAAGGAAGAGAGGGTTAATGGTGGGGAAGAAGAAATGATGGTTTATTTAAAGGTGGGGAAGATGACCGTTGGAGAAGGAGTAATTTTCATCAAAATTAACCTTCTAACGCGCCTAGAGGAGGTGAGAATAGCTCCCATGACAGATCAACACTTAGATGTGTAAAAAATAGAGAAATATAAAGTTCAGGTCGGTAATAGGACACCCGTAAAGTTGGAGTGTGTAGTTGGGATTTCAGGTATAGATTGGGGGGTTTTTAGACCATTTTCTCTTAAATTAAGGATGCTATTATCCAAATATTATATCCACGAAAAAAGTTACTAAAAATAAAATTTGGAATTATTTCAAATATTAGTGCTAAAATTCACAACTTATACACAACATTAGCCAAAGATATGCTTAGTTTGTGCATAATTAGATTATCAAATGACCATTATTTATATGAATGGCCACTTTTAAAGTACACAAACATTAGAAAGTTTAATTAATTACAACAAATGAACCCGATCATTATAAGTGTCTTATATGCTCATTATTGTATATATACGATATTTGAAGAGGTACAAAATAATCAATCATATATATTTCATATAATTACAATGAACTAAAGCATCATTACCAAAAATATACAAATCCGACTTGTATATAATTAAATTTGTCAACTCGAATAGAATTGTGACATGAATAAATGGGACACAAAAGAATGGGCTCAAATGATGGGCCAAATAATCTGAAATTAAAGGTCCGTTTTGGTCCTGAGTTTTAGAAAATGATCATTTGCATTTCTATTGTAGCCAGTGGTGGACTCAGGATTTTTGTTCAGGGGATTCGAAAAATAAAAGTATAAACGTGTAAATAAACCTTTAGAAATGGAAACTTTGAATTCTTTTGGGTTTAAAACCAAACTTTTAGCACATATTTTAAAGTAAAAAAAAAAACTTGAAAAACAGAACTAAATTTTTTTTAAAAAAACTGAAACTGAATAAGAAAAAAATAAAACGCTTTCGTTGGGATTTGAACTGGTGACGTACATCATAATTTTAGGGGTACTTGCCACTGCAGTATCAGTTTCTCTTTGTTATTGAGGGGTTCAAAATATATATATCTATAGAAATACAGAAAATTTACCTTATATATATTGTGTAATTTTTTGCCGAGGGAGTTCGGGTGAACCCCTGGATACCACGTGGATCCGCCCCAGATTGTAGCCAACTTGAATTTAAACTATAGCCAATTCAATTAATTTATGATTCGGCCAAAATAAAAATGAATTCACTATTTTATTAATTAATTTAAAGACACTATTTTATTATGAGACGATCATCCAAATATTTATAGAAACTGAAAACCATATAAATCTAGTAGACGAAAATATTTTATTAGAAAAATGGCATACAAATTTTGTTATGCTGGAAGATGAAAAAAAAAGAATGTTCCTAATAATTTTACAACTGTCTATTTTTTAACAAATTCTAACTAACAAATATTCTATCCTAAAATATCAACAATATACTAAGTTGGATTGTTTGGGTCACTTCTTCGATAATAGGAAAGAAAACATAGTACGAAGGACATTTATTACATAGTACGTAGAATAATAAACAAAACTAAACTAAACAAGTTGTGACGATAGGTTGGGCACTTAATTTGGCGGCGCATCCAAGTTGAAATTCACTCACTGTGGTACAAGTGAGTGCATGGAAGAATATAAATATTTTCTGTTGATTCAAAGTCGAATAAACATATCCAACATATAGTGTCATGGTCACCTAAGTACTCTATTTCAAAATAGGGCAGACGTGAAAACAAGCGAAGAGTTGCTTGTCCACGTTTTTTAATTGCCCATTTCTGTTCTATTTTAACAAGTAGAAATATAAAAAGTAAAACAACACCCATAACTATTACTGCTATCATAGCTTGAACTCCGTGGTGAAGGAAATACTTTCTATCTGATTATAATTCTTGTGCGAACGACATCGTCATAAAGTTGTACAACCAATAATCTGCTCAAATATTATAAATTGAAAGAAATTTCAATACTTTACAAGATATATTGCATATTGAAAAAGATAAAAGCATGTTGCATCTTGAAATGTGAATGAAATCACTTGTCTAATAGCTTTAAACTTGAATAAAATTTAACTTTAAGTTTGGAACATACATATTGCAGTATACATTGTCATATGGTATTCATAAATTATAAAAAAATAAACTTCTTCGCAACTTTACAATAAAGTAAAAAGGAAAAAGGGTCTGAAATACCCCTCAACTTGTTGGGTTATGAAGGTGATTATGGCGTCATGCGGAAGTTTACAATTTGCAAATCATAGAGACGGTAAATCAGATGACAAATAAAAACATACTAAAGATAAATTATTAATATGATTTGGTCAATCGACCTACATATTGAAAAGTAATACTAAAAAAAACATAAATATGTTTAGGAGAAAATCTCCCCATAAACAAAACTTTTTATTGACTACATTGTGGATTCTTTTTTTTGTGTTAGAAGAAACAAACCTATATTTATAAAGTCCTAAAACCTTTCCTACTAGAAAAGAACTAGCTACTCCAAAACATTTTCCTAAAAGAAAAGAATAAACCAAATATGAAAGAATATTATATTTTCCTTTCAAGAAAAGTAAAAACATTTATGGTAATATTTTGTCTTTTCTTTTAGGAAAAAATAAACTTCAAATAAGGTAAAAAAATCAGGGCAAAACCCTAACACAACTTTGTCATTTGGAACTGATATGCCACTCGTTATGAAAGTAGCTCATCTATACCTTTACCGTTATACAAACGGCTCACATATACCCCTACTGTTACAAAATGAGCTCGCATATACCCTTAATTTAACGGAAGTGAAAAAAATAGTGGTACTACGAAAGGAAATTGATCATGGATTACCAATAAGTCGAAAATTGATTCTTCCTGGGTCGATGCCCGAGCGGTTAATGGGGACGGACTGTAAATTCGTTGGCAATATGTCTACGCTGGTTCAAATCCAGCTCGGCCCAATAATTCGCCAATCCGCCATATTTATATTTTTGACTTTTTTTAAAAATAAATTATGTAGGTGTATATATGAACTTCTAGCAAAGTTCAAGGTATCTTTTAATCTTTTTTATATAAATTATTTTTTGACGTCTTTGATATCATTATTTGAGTTTCTTATTCTTATTTTATTATTTTCTTTCGTTCCTTAATTAGTGGAAAATTTTAAAACTATTTTTTTGTGTCTATATTATAATTTAAAACTATTTTTTCGACTATATTGTTATTTAGTTTTTGTATTTGAAAAAAAAGGGTCATCTATGATAAATTTTACAAGAAAATTAGTGAAATATAAATAAATTTGACCATCAAAATAATAACTTTAAATTAGTCGTTGAAACAAAAAAAAAGTAAAAAATATTATGTGTGAGGAGGATTAAATATACCCATATGAGATTATATATATTTAAAAAACATATTAAAAAAATAAAATTAAAATTAATTTTTTCACTTCCGTTAGAGGAAAAGGGTATATGTGAGCCATTTGTATGATAGTAGGGACATATATGAGTCACTTTTGTAATAAGGGTATATCAACTCTAAATGACAAAGTTAAGGGGTATATCAGACTCTTTCCCAAGTAAAAATAAATAAGAGTTCACTAATACATACCTTGAATCTTAAAGAGGCACAACAACAGAATTAGTCTTTTAAATTAAGATAAGATCTCAGAGATGATTAAAATATTTTGGATATTATGTGTGAAAGAGAGAAATAATAATGCAAGTGTTTATTAAGGGATGAACATCTCACTTAAATATAAATAAATATAGGAAATAAATGGGAGAGAACTGGAGTGGGAAGCATTACTTTTTTTCTTTTTGCAATTGTACCTAATAAAGTAATGATTTTAGTCTGCACACAAAATAGGGTTATCATTTACTGGAGGAGCTATCAAAACAGATTGTTGATTGATTATGCTTAGACCGCCGACTTTATCACTACCATTTAAAAATTAAAAGGCTATTTGGAAAAATCTTCGGTTTAAGTTAATATTTTATTCAAAAAATTAATTAATCAATTTACATTGTAAAATTAAGATAATTGTATAGTTAATTTGTTTTGTTTTCGTTTTTTCAAGTTGATATTTGATGAAAGCATCCAAGGGAACTGGTCCTCTCAAATTCGTCCTTTCCCTATACAGTTATACTTGTAAGACCCTAAAGACATTTTATTATTCCTTATTATATAAATTTTAGGAATCACATAGTTTTAATATAAAATTATAATATATCCCTATTTAGTTTGTAATTACATTAATTCCTGAAAAAGTAAAACAAATCGGATACATAATATGTAATTCGGATACATTATAAAATAAATCAGATACATAATATATAGCTCGGATACATTATAAAATAAACCGGATACATAATATGTAGCTTGGATACATTAAAAACTAGCTTGGATACATTATAAAATAATTTAAAATTATGAGAGAAATAAGGGATTTTAGAGGTTTTTAGAAATAGAAGGGAATATTGGAAATAAGGGAACATAAGATATGTATTTCAATAATTTATTCGAGCTACATATTATGTATCCGGTTTGTGTTACTTTTTAAGGGATTAATGTAATTACAAACTAAAGAGGGATATATTGTAATTTCATATTAAAACTATGTGATGGTTCGAGATTTATTCACACTTAATCAGAGGTCTTAAGTTTGAACTCTCGAGAATGGTAAAATTATTATTGGGAGTGTTATTCCTAGAAATGAATCATATCATGCGTGAATTTGAATTTAATCAAATTCCAATATAAATATCGAACATCAAATGGAAATGTTACGATTCTTTGTACAACTATAATCCAATTTGTTTTATTTAAAAATATATTTTGGACTGGTTTAAGACTCGTCACTTAATTTTTGAGAAAAATCAAGAAAACTGTTGTTTTCAAAAGACTTCTTTTGAAAACCTTAAAAGGGGTTCGGGGTTCTTATTAGTGTTCTAGGAAGGGGTTTAAAGCATCTAGAACACCCGCTAATGCGGTTATCCGGCAATTAATCATTTGGCTAAATTCATTTGACTTAATTCGATTTGAGCAATTTTTTATAGTTAGAACTATTTTAAAGGGAAAAAAAAGGGAAAATGTTGAACCAATATCTAAATGAGATATTTTTTCAAAATCATTCTTTAAGTTCATTTAAAAGACCAATTTAGTTAAACTGTTAAATCAAAATGGGTGTCCTTCGGGGATTTGAATTTTTTCGACCTTAAGATTAATAAATATTAACAAATAAATAAACATAATCAAAATGAAGAGAGAAAGAGATTTGAGCCCAAGTCTGGATCTATCCACCTGGGCCAGTACTTGGGCCCATTTTCGTTTTGGGCCAAACAATTTGAGTCACCTGCACCTGTCCTAAACTTCTAACATAGATAATAATAATGACTAAATGGGATTAAACCCAATAAATAACAAAACACAATTTTGAAATAAAGAGTGGGCCTTTACCCCAATTTTTCGACTCTCCAATCTATTGCATATTCTTTCAACTCCGGAACCTGTTCGTCGATATAATGGCTGGCTGACTCGGAAAGAGAAATTTGAGCCTTTACGGCTCTCCCGAAATGTAAGAGGAATGGAATGAGTTCGTGGCAAACTCAGCCAGATTTCACATGCAAACACAAAGAATGGAAAAGTAAGTGAGGGAACATCGATTTAATTAAAAAGGAGTTGTAAATATTAAACTCATATACTAATGCACTTTAAATTAAACACTGTAAATAGAAAACAAGACATATCACATGATTGCTTTAAAACCAATACAGATGACACTTCGATGTTCTAAGGCTACTAAAAGCTATGGTCAAACTTAAACAATTTTAATGCTCCGGTGACAAATGAATCAATATCTTATTTAAAGTTTCCCTAAATTACATTGACTAGACTATAGTCAACTAATGACGACATGTTTTGTGCAATCATTCATGCAAAACAATAAGGCAATGATAAGCATTAAAGAGCAAATAGATCCTCGCAAGGGTGAGCAAGAGAGAGCAAGTGGGTCAAAACATGCTTCTTGATAAGAATCAATATTACCAAGTTTCGATGTAAAGAAGGGAAAGAGCAAACAAACATTAATTTGACACAATGACAAATGCAAATGGACTAATATTTCCCCCTCTTTTTAAACCAACAGTGACTCCAAACAAAATAGAAAAATACATCCCATGCTCTCCTATGACTAAACAAGGCAGTAAATAAGCTATGTAATACTAAAAAGAGCCTAAATGCTTAGCAGGTTCACAAGGGAATATGCTAAAAATAAAAGGAAACCCAACAGGAGGGAGATTTTAAGGAGAAAAATCACTTCGGCGGGTTCATTTTAAAACAAAGATAAAACAGATCAACTTTTGGAAACAAAAAATGAAAAAAGACAGACCACTTACTTAAGCAACCACATTCAACAAGTTAGTACAAAAATCTTATCTCAACCAACTCGAACATGGGTCCAAAGATAACGAATTAAAGAGTTAAAAATGCATAAGAAAGAGCTTTCACTGATCCGAGAATGACTCTTTGGGAAATGCTAAAGAACAACCCCAAATTTCTCATTTTTAAACAAGTCCTCGGCTGGAAGAGTTAAAACATGCGAAGGCAATGAATGACAAACTGATTCCCAAGCAACGACATGGCATACGAACTTAAAAAATGCAACATTTTAACAGACAAAAAAATGAACTTGCAGGGAAAAGCTGGACGACAGGGTATATGCAACCCGGAGAAGGAAAATAAGGCGTACCCCTCGAAATAGACTCGACTCAAAACAACCAAGTAAATGATCAATAACAAACACGATCTATGAACTCAAAACGGCAATAAATACGACACATGAACCCGAAATAAGGTACTGCGTTGCTGTTGCTTGGAATTGTTGTATGTATGTGTTACTGTATTGTTGTTTTTGGGCTGCAGGAGGTGGGCTGGAAAGTGCATTTGGGCTGCTGAAAAAATGAATTAGAAATTGGCTCAAAACTAGTCTTTTGAATTAAAGAAATCAGCCACATCGAGTTTAGTTTAGCAAATTTGACTAAACTTAAACAGGACGAATTAATATAATTAATTAATGAGTTTCTTACCTTTTACGGAATAAAATAATTAATTTGATGTAAATAACTAACCAAATATTTAATTAGACAACCTTTTGAGACGATTTTCAAATATTTATAAAATTCAAAAATATACATATATTACTAAAAAAATTATAAAAAGTGACAACTATTTAAAACTAACTTGAAAACTATTTTGAATTTTATAAAGTCAATTATTTTAAATCATTTGAAAATTAAGAAGTTTGAAAATTAATTTATATCGGGGAGGGTCAAAATTAGGTGTCAACACAATTTACCTATACCACGTGCTATGTCAATATCTTATAGTATTATTATTTCATGATTTAATTACTCTATTATTATACTTCCTCTGTTCCTAATTACTTATTCATTTTTTCTTTTTTAGTTGTCTCTAATTACTTGTCCAGTTTGACAAATCAAGAAAGGACAATTTTTTTTACTTATTATACCCTCAATTAATTACTTTGAAAAAGGTAGAATTTCTTGAAAATCCTAAATTTTTAATTCATCCACTTCATAACTAATAGGGGTAAAATAATAAACTCATTATGTCAATAAGTGTTTTCTTAATAAGTGTATCAATTCAAAAATGGACAAATAATTAGAGATAGATAAAGTACTGCACACTGCGTTTTTTTTTTATTTTTAATTATCTACACATTTTGAGGCTACAACTATTACGATATTTGGGTTTCTTAACCAAGATCAGTAGTATATATCTAGGATATAACAATTCCTTAATCATTATATATTAAATATTTATTCTCGTTATAATAATAATAATAATAACAATAATAGTAATAATAATAATAATAATAATAATAATAATAATAATAATAATAATAATAATAATAATAATAATAATAATGACCTGGATCCGTATGACGGATTATCATAATTGCCTCTGCTCGGGGCTATTCTTCCCCTCCCTCTTCCTTTGATGTGAATCCAAGGTGGATCCATCCTGCAAACATAACACTTTTCCGTTATCATTCAGAGAAATAATCTGTTAGATAATCATCTGAATAATATTCTATCTGAATATGAGAAAAATCTTCCTTTAAGATATCATCAACAATTTTTTGGATAATATAATTTTTCATATCTCTAGGCAAAGAAGCAAGAACCTTCAGTATAGTAACGAGAGTTGGATTATCAAGAAAGATTTGGAAAAACATAACTACTGAACATATTCTCTGGATAAGAAATCCGGTAAAGAGTTATCAGCTCCGGTTATACTCAATTTCAAAGTCGAAAGGGGCTAATTGCGCTTGCCATCTAGCGAATATTAATTTCGAAGCATCATGCTTGAAATCTTTGTCAAACATAAATTTAACCGATTGAGTGTCAGTTTTTATTAAAAACTTCTGGTTGTATAAATCATCCTGAAATTTTAGAATGCACTTAACGATGGTTAGCATTTCATGCGCTACCGTCGCATATTTCTTCTAGGCTTCATTCCATTTGCCTGAATGAAACCTGATCAAATATTGCTCTTATCATGGGGATTAATCTGTTTGAGAATCCCACCATATTCAATATTGGACGCATCCGTCTCAATAATCTTTTGCCAAGCAGGGTTGGCTAGAGCTAAGCACGATAGTGATTGTACTCGCCGCTTGATTTCTTTGACCAAGTTGGTAAGACTTTCAATCCAAAGAGACTTATGATCCTTCTTTAGCCTGTCATATAACGGGGCCAAGTCTCTAGAGAGATGTTTGTAAAATGGGGAGATATAATTTAAACTTCTCAAAAATCTCTGTAACTAAGTCCTGTCTGTAATAACATCAGGAAACTTATCAGCAAAATCAATTGCTATTTGAATGAGGGTAATCTTTCCCTGACAGATTTGATGTCCTAAAAATCAAACATCAGTTTGAAATAAACTCATTTTTGGTTTTGAAATTACCAAATCATTTTGTATCACTACCTTTAAATATATCAAGATGCTTGATATGTATTTCAAATGTTTTTGAAAATACTAAAATGTCATCGATATAGACAATAATAAAATCTATATATGGGTTGAAAATATCATTCATAATTTTCTGAAATTCAGAAAGGGCGTTTTCCAAACCAAAAGGCATGACATTCCATTCGTATTGTCCAAATGGAACATTAAAAGCAGTTCTATAAGAATGTTCTTTAAAGATTTGAATTTTCCAATAACCTGATTTTAAATCAAATTTTGAAAATATATTGTGATCGTATAATCTGGACAATAAATCCTTTTGAAACAAAAGTATAATTTTGCTTGTTACCTTCTAAATAGGCCTGCATATGAGCATATAACGGGCTGTCTTTTGGAATATCTTCCAAGTTAACCAATTGCTGCGAACTAGATGAGGATTGTTCTTGAGAGGTAGTCTTTTTATTGATCAAAGTTCTTTTTTCCGTTTGTATAACTGGGGAATTTGAAAGTCCATCATGGCTTTCCAATAGTCAACCTTATTTTCGGGTAATTCCATAACCCTACTGAGATAGGTATCTTTATACCACCTGAAGTATGCCAAGGTCTGACATCGAAGACCGTTGAGCAGAGTGCGAACTGTCTTAAGGTTGACTATTGGAAAGCCAAGTTTATAGATGGACTTAAAGTAGAACCTTTTTCAAGTCTCCTTGGTCTTGCACTGCCTTTTATGTTAATAACACGACTGAAAGGGAACGAGGCGTTAGATTTAGTAGGGATATCATCCTCAGAGAATCCATCTTCATATATTATAAAAGAAGATTCTGATGATATTAGATCTTACGAAAAATTGTCGAAATTTATCAAACCCTTTTGTAAGAGATTATCAATCTCTGTTTTGCAGAAATCTACTAACTCCGCGTTCATTTGGCAGGGCCGAGATTTAGTAGGGACATCATCCTCAGAGAATTCGTCTTCATATTTACTCAACCTAATTAATTTGTAGTTGTCTCTTACTGATACAAATATTCTCGATGCCTTAACATTAAATGTTAAAACGCATGGTTATAATTATGCACCTGGTTCAGAACTTATTTGTTTATCTTATAAAATTTATTTTAAGTTGTTATCTACTCTTAATCCTAGATGTAGATTATATGATATTTCTAATCAAACTATTTTGGTAGAAACTAATTTTGCAATGTCCAAGGTCACTACTAGACGACCTATTAAGTGGGAAGAAATAGATTTTCCAACTTTGTGGACTCTAAACTTGGTTATATCCCCAAATCAGTTAACAGATGTTGTTACTAATTCTGATTTTTCTCATATTTCTCAAAATCCTGATGGAAGGATTAGTATTCAGTTTGTTGATAATAGTTTTGCGCCTCATAGCAATCTTTTACTAACAACAGGGTGATATCTTCTGATGGATATAAAAGACACTCTTTATCAAGTCGTAGACTTTTGCCTGCCATTCATCATATTTCCCCCATTGAACCTAAAACGCCTTGTTCCCTTTCAGTCGTGTTATTAACATAAAAGGCAGTGCAAGACCAAGGAGACTTGGAAGGTTTTATCAAACCCTTTGTAAGAGATTATCAATCTCTGTTTTGCAGGAATCTACTAACTTTGTGTTCATTTAGCAGGGCCGAGATTTAGTAGGGATATCATCCTCAGAGAATCTGTCTTCATATGGAAGAGTTACAATATGCTTTTTGCGGTTCCAAAAAGCACTGGGATAATAATAATAATAATAAAAAAAACAACAACAACAACAACAACAACAACTAAATGTGAAGGACATGGTATGTGAAACATAAATGATAACGGTGCCAAAAAAATTGCAGAACAAAATATTATTTTCGTGTCCATTATCAAATAACAAATTTGTCAAGGGGACAATAAATTGGGTCATTATTGAGTTGATTTTTGCTTAAGTTATTACTCAAATTGGTGTCATAAAATAATTTAGCAAAAGGGGATTTATTTATTAATTTATTAGTTAAAAGGTCATTTTCTTAAAATTAATTAATCTTACTTAACACGTAACCTTGCTATGACCGTTGGTAACAGAGCCTTTGGGTTTTGTTTTACAGCTCCTTTGTGTCACGACCCGATTTCTCAAGTCATGATGACACCTACTATAACCCACCAGCAGGTAAGCCAACCCGTAACCCGGAACAACAAGTAATGGGTCTAAGGGTAGAAATTAAACAAGAGTAGGAAAATAACAATATAAACAGGCGAAAGC
>JAJOOR010012893.1:0-30021 GCA_036250505.1 Solanum acaule
TATACCTTTAAAATACACTATTAAATAGTTCAGGGGGTAAAAAATACGGTATTAAATAGTCTAGGGAGGTAATAGGTCCTCATGAAAGTTTAGTATCACAACAGCAAATCTGACCAAAGTTGGGGTATTTTTCAAACCCTTATCCCAATATTTTTATATGATTATTAGGATTTAATATTTCAAAATACAAGTGATATAGAAATTTTTTATTGGATTGGTACCAAAAACTCAATATTCAAAATAGAAAATCTTCCGAATTATCATATTATTTTAGTTCATAATTTTCATACTAGTCTTAAGATCAATGATCCTTCCACTAAAAATTAGTTTCTTGACTATTTTAATGTAACACCTCGGCCTTAGAAAGAGCTAAATTTAGAAAGAACTAATTTGGAAAGATCTAATTTGAGATTTTGTTCAAGCTTAAGTTGTGAGTTTTGGGTCAACTTCAAACGACCATATCTTTCAATACATGATGAGTTAGGTGTCCTGTAAGATATCAAATGAAAGATCTCTGGATCCTCTTTCCAACGCCATAAAGTTTGCTAAAATCTGAGCTTGGATGACGGAGATATGCCCATTTGAGTTCAGCCTGTCCAATTAAGAAAATCTACCTGAATTAATGAGGGGTATTTTGGTCTTTTCCTTACCCCACCAGCTTTAAACATTTTTAGTAATACTTTAGGGGTCTAAACTGATTTGGGTCAGTTTTCACAGTTCTAAAATAAGCTTAGGGTTTTAGAGAGAAGTTCAAGGGGAGAAAGAAAGGAAAAGATTCAACTGCTCAAGGATTTCTTACAATTTTCGAGGGGTTTTTGCCAAGGATTCGATCCTAACGAGGTATGTAAGCTTCCTTAGTGTTGGGTTTGTTCGCCCTCATGCTAATCAGGCAACCTTTTACCCATGAATTCATTCTTGATGTCGAATTGTTGAGTTCTTGAGAAGTTCTTGAATTTAAATGGTAATTTTGTGTTGTTTTGAGTTCTTGAGGCGAGGATTGCGAATGAGTTGAGTTAATTGATAGTTCTCCGTTTGGGTTTCGCTGGAACTGTTTTGAGTAATGAAAATTCGTGAATTTTGACCTTAGATTTGTAGTGGGTATGAGTTGAATCGAGTATGGGAGGAGAGGAAAAGATCGAGCAAATAATTGTGCCCAGGTCCGCATCGCTTAGGCGCTTAGAATTTCAGTCCCTAGATAATCACCCCCTCTTCGCGTTGCGAAGAGGGTACGGTCTGCCTCAAAAATATTTTCCCAACCAAAAATTTAATTCCATCTCCGCGTCGTGCTAGTGTTCTCTAATTTATGTCTTCGCTCGTTTCTTATTTCCAACTACCTAAGTCTTCAATAATCACTGAGTGATCCTATATATCCAAATCATAATTCTTGAATTCACATTTCAAATTCAAGATAGAGTTAAGATTAAGTTTGAGAGAATTCTTTGACTCATTTTGAGAAGTCTTTTGCAAACTTTTAAGAACTTTAATAAATATATGGGAACTAAGTATTCCCATGAGTAAATGTTTTTACATTTAAAATGAGAGGAAACATCGATTTCCAAATGAGTTGATGAGGAGTTTTTGAGTATAATCTCTTTTAAGAGAATCTTTTGAGTAATAATCTCAAAGTTTGAGGTTGAGGAAATGTTTTAAACATATGAGAATGAGTATATTTTTTTAGTAGTATTGAGCACCGATATGAGAACGAGTTCATACAACTCAAAGTCCTCATAAACCATGCATGACAACATAGGTAGAAAGGGTCATACTTTCATATGATTCCTTATTGCTTTTTAAGCATAGCTTAGTGGATCCACTTAGTTGAGGATGTCTTATAATCCATCAAGGTAAATGACAGTTCTGGCAGTGTTGGCGAGACGTTGTATCATCACATAGCTCATAGTGATGGTTGTCGGTTAGAGAATTTCCCAAATAAGAGTAAAAGAATTTTATTGTATTTTTAAATACATTGAGTTACTATTTACTTTTTAAAAGCTTTATTTATAGTGCATCTTATTGTTGCTTTTGTATTGAACTAAGTTGTCTACTTCTGAGTCTCTTGAGTATCCTTGAATCGAGTTGAGTTGAGGTGAGTATGGTTTCCTTTTATCAGTTCAAGCTTGCAGGTTATGTTTAGTGTTCCCCTTACATGCTCGTACATTTCTTGTACTGACGCCATTTGGCCTGCATCTTTCATGATGCAGATATAGGAAACTAGGGTCATCAACAGGCGCTTCGTTGATACCACTTGCAGTTCGAGTTAGCTTTGGTGAGCCTCCTTGCTTTCGGAGGATTCCATTTACTTTTCAGTTTTTTTAGGATGTCGTGGGTCTTGTCCCGACTTCCATCTCTGTCATTTAGAGGCTTCGTAGATAGATAGTAGTGTTTTGAGGAGTCATTTCATTTCCATTGTTAAATGTTTAAGATTTGAGTTGCCTTTTTCAGCCAGTTGAATGTTTATTTCTAAATATTCTGATTTAAGTATTTGAGACATTTGAGTTAAAGTTTTACTTTTGAGTTCATCTAATGTTGCGTAAGTCTTTCGCAGAGAGTTGAGCCAGGCCAAGGGTTCGCTTGGGGCCAGCAATGATTCTCGTGTGCCAATTACGTCTAGGGTTTAAGCTTGGGGAGTGACAAACTTGGTATCAGAGTATAGCGTTCAAGACTCCTAGGGTCTCTATAAGCCGTGTCTGTAGAGTCCTAGTTATCGGTGTGAAGTGTGCCACATCTATAATTAGGAGGTTGCGACATTTAGGAACTATCTCACTTCTTTCATACTCTTTTCGTGCGATAGAATTTAACTCTATAAAGTTATTTTTCTAATTCATGCTTGCGCATATCTTTCAGATCATGCGACCATGAAGAGCTTTTTGAGGTCGTCCTTCTAGGAGGAATGTTGATCCCCAGGATCAAAGGGTTCCCAATGCACCAGAAGTGCAATTCCAAAGAGAGGTCACTAACGTTGAGTTTCAGGATGTTATCCGAATGTTGAGTGAAGTTGTGATCAATCAAACTGGTCAACAAAGAGTTGTTCGACAAGAGGTGGCTGATACATCTAGGATCCTTGAGTTCATCAAGATGAATCCTCCAAACTTCACTGGTTCAATTGTCACTAAGGATCAAGAAAACTTTGTGGAAGAGTTGCAGAAAGTGTTTGAGGTGATGATGTTGATCGTGTGGAGTTAGTTGCATACCAACTGAAGGGTGTTGCTAGAGTCTGGTACGACCAATGGAAAAAGAGTAGAGCTGAAGGTGCACCAATTGTGAGTTGGGCTGTGTTCGAAGAGGCCTTCTTGGGGCGTTTCTTTCTCCGTGAGCTGAGGGAGGCGAAGGTAAGAAAATTCCTTAACTTGAAGCAGGAATCCATGAGTGTGAGTGAGCATAGCCTAAAGTGCATTCAACTGTCCCATTCCGTTCCGGAGATGGTTGCTGACATGAGGAGCAGAATGAGTTTATTTGTATCTGGGTCGTCTCGCTTGTAAAGTAAGGAGGGCAAGATAGTTATGCTTATAAAAGACATGGGCATAGCAAGGCTTAAGATCCATGTGCAATAGGTTGAGGAGGATAAACTAAGAGTTAGAGAAGAGTTCTGGAACAAGAAGGCCAAGACAACAGGTAATGAGTCCAGGCAGCAGAATGGTAATTTGAACCGGTCATTTTTTCAACAAAAGCCAACTGGACCTACTCAATCATCTGCTAGTGCACCTGCACGAAGGAACAGAGGTGAGTTCAAGAATCAAAATTCTCAGAACTTTAGAGCTAAACTTGCACAATCTCAAGGTAGTGTGGCACAATGAGGTATTTGGACTCCTACATGTGCTATGTGTGGTAGGAACCACCCAGGAGCGTATCGTGATGGCTCCACTGGTTACTTCAAGTGTGGTCAGGCATGTACTTCATAAGAGAGTGCCCTAAGAATATGCAGGGAAATGGTAATGGGGGCATTAGAGCCCAATCTTCTTCAGCGGCTCTGCCAGACAGAGCTGCACCTAGAGGAGCTACTTCAGGGACATACGGAGGAGCAAACTGACTGTATGCTATTACTAGTCACCAAGAGCAAGAGAATTCACCTGATTTTGTCATTGGTATGATCAAGGTCTTTACTTTTGATGTATATTCATTGCTATGAATTTTGATCCAGGTGTGAGTCTATATTGTGTGACTCCATATATTGCTATGAATTTTGATATTCTTCCTGAGAAACTTCTTGAGCACTTTAGTGTTTCCACACATGTTGGTGAGTCTATTCTAGCTGAGAGAATTTATTGTGATTGTACGATTTCTGTCAATCACAAAGACACCATGGCTGACTTAGTCGAGCTAGACATTGTGGACTTTGACGTTATACTAGGTATGGACTGGCTCCATGCATGTTATGCCTAAATTGTTTGTAGAACTCGAGTAGTTAAGTTCCAATTTCCTAATGAGCCACTTATTGAGTGGGGGAGTAGTTCAGCAATGCCTAAGGGTTGTTTTATTTCGTACCTTAAGGCCAGAAAGTTAGTTTTCAAGGGGTGCATCTATCACTTAGTCCGATTTAATGACTCTATTATTGAGACACTGCCTGTTCAGTCAGTTCCAGTTGTGAGTGAGTTTCCATAGGTCTTTCTAGATGATCTTCCTAGAGTCCCTCCTGAGATAGAAATAAACTTCGATATATTTATTATAACGACCCAGGGGTAAACCCTAGATGTAACATGGCACATAGAACCCCGAAGGACTCCATGTAATCCACTTAGCATATCACTACATAAGATAATAGAAAAGTGCAGAATTTTAAAACATTTTCCATATAATCCAAGTCTTTTATAAAAGCAAAGCGGAAGTCTTATTACACATGTCTCAAACCATCTAGAACATGAATATCTTTGGGGAAAATCCCATACAATAGTTCTCAACATAAAAGAAAGACATAAAAAGAAAAGGGGTAATCAAGTCCTCGATGCTATGAGGACTCACCAAAACTTCTCTTCTTGATCTACTATGAGCCTAGCCACGAGGATGGAAGTCAATATCCCTGAACCCTACATTTGATAAGAATGTAGGCAAAAGTATGCATTAGTACAATAATGTACTAAATATGATGGCTAGCATAAATCATCAACATGAGTATATAAGAGGCATTAGTCAACATAAGACATATACCATAATCATAAGAGACAATAACATAAGTCATAAGCATAAGAGACATCATCATAAGACATAAGCTATAGCATAATAGACAATAATCATAACTTGTGAGCATAATAGATAACATCATAGACATAGGCATAATTGATGCATTTAGAACAACATAACGTAAAAGAAACACTTCATAAGTCACCTCAAGGCAAGCTTGTGCAATACATGGATAAGACCCCATAATTCCACCCATGCTAAGAAAGTCACTTTAGGTCCTCATTCATCTTTATCATCTTTTGATCTCATCCTTAGCTTACTTATCATAGACAAGGGAATACTCACCTTTTGTTACACATGCATTGGAAAGGCCTTTCAAGCTACAATCCAAACTAAGCATACATCATAAGCACAAGTCATAAACATATTCATTACATAGATCATCATAACATAGGAGGAACATACCATAGATACCCTCAAAGCATACTTGTACAATGCATGAATAAGACCCCATAATCCCACCCATACTAAGTAAAGCTTCTTGAATAACCATAGATCATAATTCATGTTCTTGTTGTGGGAATAAGCCTTAACCGACATAGACCATGTGATCTTAACATGGAATCTGGTGTCTACCCCACACCGAAAAGGGGTTTCTCTACTTGTCGAAAGTAGAACCATACTCTTAGTTTAGGTGGATCCAAAAGCTAAGTAACCTATGTAGGCACATAGTTTATGGGATAAGGAGATTGCTACTGGAAACCCGAACTCAACTAAGGTAGAAGATTTCCATCTCATGAGATACATACTTTGGGAACCCAGACTCAACTAAGGTAGAAAGAACCCATTTAGAAAGCCGGACTCAACTAAGGTAGAAGCTTTCATTGGGAAGCCGGACTCAACTAGCGTAAAAGCTTCTATCTCGTATTCAATATCCACTTGGTGCTAGGCATTAATTCCCATTGAGTGCATATTAAGTCTTGACTTAAGTTCATATTTATGGAAGAATGTATTGACACTCAATCCAACATAACTCATACTATAGCTCATTTGATTACGTGTGAGAATAACCTTTCACCGTCCATGTCTTCATATAGATTCAATAGGTGACAAACCTTTCAACCTTAGAATCACTACATTGTGACAAACCTTTCACATCATATCATATTCATGCATAGGTGTGTATATGAGAATAACATTTCAACAACACAACAACTAGATAATGAGCATATTCACTTTACTCTCAAAGTATTCATAAAGCATGTACTAAACTTTAGAAAACATGCATAATATCATATCTTGCCCTTTCTAGGGTTAAAACTCGTATCAAATCAACACATCTAGAATGACTACATTAGATATGGATATAATCATAATTCAAGTAGTTTAATTACTACACCTCATATCAAATCAACACATCTAGAATGACTACATTAGACATGGATATAATCATAACTCATGTGATTCTATCACTTCATGCATTCAAACATTCATGAGGTAGATTAGGTGGGTAAAGCCCTTCCACAACAATTCTTTCTAATAGTCTACCATCATCATGTCAACTTCTCTCGTAGGGCACACACATAATTCATCATATTAGATTTAACTTCGAAACCCTAGAAGTCAACATTCATAACAATAAGTCTTGCTCTCAATAGCTTTACTTCTTAAAATCATCCTATGAACCTAGATTACAAGCATTCTAATCACATTCTTCTTTCTTAAGAGATTCTAATCATATATCATCATGAAGGTTCAATCTCAAGCATTACTAGTCATGATCCATCATATATATACTTTAATATAATTTAATTCATGTCTACAAGCTTTTACTCTCAAGAAATTACTACCAATGTCATCAACCCTAGAAGATCATATCTACATCCTCAATTTTCCCTTTTCAAGGTATAAATCCACATTACTTCAATTTCATCAATTAGACTAGGGTTAGGCATGTAAACATGTAATTTCATCATAATAAGATGATTTACTACTAATTCAATCATAAATAACCAATATCCACTCAATTGGATTCTTATTCAACTTAACCCACAATATTGGAAGGATAACTTGAATTGGGGATTTCATCTTCACAATTGTGGAATAACTACGGGACTCCATGGATGGATGAATCCATGGATGAATAATCCATCATACCTTGTATACAAAGCCCTCAAAAATCTTGGAAGATTGGAGGAATTTGATCTAGCTTGGTTCTCTTCTTCATCTTCACTTTCTAGAGGGAGAATTTCTTGGGGAGAATTGGCTTATTTTTTGTGTGTTTAGAAATAATGATTTGGAATGACTAAATTAAGGGTCTAAAGTCTTTATATAGGTGGTCTAAGTAAGGTTAATATGACACCACTTAACCCCTAATTAATTCTAGAAAATACCACAAAGCCCTCACTTAACCGTCTCAAACATGGTGACTGCCTCACCCACGAGACCATGCCCACGGACTGTGGGTGGACCCATGGGCCATGTTGGTCATACGTGGGTGGTGGTCTGCAACCTAACTTTTGGCACCCTGAACCATGACCCCTCACCCATGGGGCGTGGGTCCCTTTCGTGGGTGGACTATTTTGGGTAGCTTTCTAGGGCAGTCCTAAGGTCCTCCTCAAGGACCCTTGGTTGGTCCTTGGGGAGTCGTTGTAACACCCCATAAATTTTTTAAATTGAGACTCGAACTGTTCTTCTTAGTGAGTGAGATTTTACCAAGGAATTAAAATTTTCTTAAGTTTTAAGGTCACTAGATGTAGCACCTTGAGTTCCAAGAAGAACTAAAGAGAGTTCATTCAAGTCATTCCTAAGTTCCCTTAAGTTTTAGGTCAACTTCAACCGACCATAACTCCTAGTACAGGATGTGTTAGGTGTTCTAAAAGATAAAAAATTAAAGCCCTTCGAGTCCTCTTTTCAATGCCACCGAGTTTGCTAAATTTTGAGCTTTGAGTGAAAAGTATGACTGGTTTACTAACTATGCACAAACCTGGCAGCAGCTCCGCGATGGCTCTGCGCTACGTAGCCAATACGGACCTCACTTCCTGGTGAAAAATTATTCCGTCTCCCATCTCTTTTTATTTATTTATTAAAGGGTATTTTTGTCCTAAAAACCCTTAAGAGGTCATCTAAATTACCCTAAACGTTTAGAAAATTAGTTTTTCATAAATCAAACTCTCTCATCCACTCCAAAAAAATTCTAACTCAAGGAATTCAAGAAACTCTAAGGCTAGGGTTCATCTTTCAAGATTTTCCTTCAAGTTGCTTCAAGAAGATGGTTCTTTCAGGTATGTAAGCTTCTATAGTGTTGGGTTTGTTCACCCACACGCCAATCATGTTAATTTTAGCGTTAAGTTCATTCTAGAAAGTTAAAGGTTTGATGTTCTTGAATTGTGTTCTTGAAATTGACTTTCGTTCTTGAGTTAAGATGAGATTGATGAGTTCTTAAGGAAATCGTGTCAATTTTAGAGTTGTGTTTGCTTAGATTCTTGTGTACATGTAGTGGGTATCTGAATCTAAAGAGTAATTGAGAAAAAGAACCGAGTTTAGGCGAATTGGGGTTAGAAAATGAAGAAGGAAAAAAGTCGGGTTAATCTAGTACCAGGTCCGCGTCACAGACCTGTTCCTCAGGATAGGAAATTTTCTCTCCGCATCGCGGAGCTGTCACGGACCCTTCTGCCTCAAAATTTATTTCGCGACCAAATATTGAAATGCTTCTCCACGTC
This sequence comes from Solanum acaule, assembly GCA_036250505.1. Classification (NCBI taxonomy): domain Eukaryota; kingdom Viridiplantae; phylum Streptophyta; class Magnoliopsida; order Solanales; family Solanaceae; genus Solanum; species Solanum acaule. Next base: position 8,838 of record JAJOOR010012893.1, read on the forward strand.
ACGGACTTGCTTCCAGACAGTGATTTCTTGATCGCTTTTCATGTTTAACTATCTAAAAACACTCTTAAACATAACGAGATCTTTCCTATCACAAATTGCAACCTTGAATTCATAAATCACATTCAAGGTAGAGTTGAGAGTCTAGTCTTGAGAGTTCTCTCAAACATTTTTGAGAAAGTCCCTTTGAGTCCTTTGAGGAGTCTTCTACAATTTCTAATAATTTGTTTCAAGACTCGAGCAAGTGAGTATGAGAGTGAGGAAAATGTATTCATGAGTCTATTTTGTCATCACGATATCCTTCATATCATGAACCATAACTCTTGGATTCATAATTCAAATTCAAGAGAGAGTTAAGAGTATAGTTCAAGAAAGTCTTTGAGTTCAATTATGAATCCTTTGAGATCCATCATCGATTTGAGTTAAGTTTTGAGTAAGTATGAGAATGAGAAGAGTCATATACATGGGTTCCTTATTGATATTTTGACCCTTGAGTCGAGTCGTTCATGCCTATAACTTCCGCATGAACTCCATCAGCTGAGTACCTTTGAGATGAGTAGTATCTTCAAGTTATAAGTCTTGAGTATTGAGTTCCTAATCCCCTTTGAGATTATATTTATAATAATGGTACTATTACATGTTACCCATGAAGTCCTTGAATTGAATTGTTCATGCCCATAATTTCGCATGAACCCTATAAGTCGAACAGTCTTGAGATGAGAAGTATCTTTTAGTCCTTGAGTTGAGTAGTTCATGCTCATAATTACGCATGAACCCTCTGATTTGACCATTCTTGAAATGAGTAGTATCATTGAAGTTATTGAGTTCCCAGTGTTGAGTTCTACCTATGGTTATTGAAAACCTTGCATTGAGTCGTTCACGTCCATAATTCGACATGAACCATATTTTAAAAAGTCTTTTACAAACGTTTTAATTAAGACTTAAGCTTTGAGTTGAGTAAAGAGTAAGAGTAAAGTTCATTTTCTTTAAAATGATATAAGGGAACTAAGTATTCCCAAGAGTAAATGTTTTCACATTTAAGATGAGAGGAAACTGAGATTTTCAAAAGAGTTTTGAGCAGTTTGAGTACCATCTCTTTTAAGAGAAAGATTTTTGAGTAATTATCTCAAATCAAAGAAAAAGTTATGTTTTTAAACATATGAGCTGAGTATTTTGGGAGTAGTATTGAGCACCGATATGGGGACGAGTTTGAGTTCAGCTAACTCACGTCTCCATAAACAATGTAGCCATCATGGGTAGAAAGGATCATACTATTTGGATGATTTCTTAGTGCTTTTTAGCATAGACTAGTGGATCCACTTAGTTAAGGCGCACTATATGATGGCAAAGTATAGGATAGTTCTGGCAGCGTGGGCAAGACGATGTATCATCACTTAAGCTCATAATGGTAGTTGTCAGTTAGAGAAACTCCCACAGAGTTATGTTGTATTTTTATATACACATTGAGTATTATTGTATTTTTTAATACATTGAGTAGCTATCTACAGTTACAGCTTTCCATATATATTGCATCTTTTACTATTACTTTATCCTTGAGTATCATGAGTTGAGTATTTTGAGTTGAGTATCTTGAGTTGAACTATGCTTCATTGAGTCGAGCACCTTATTGTAGAGTTGAGCCCCATTTCACTGAGTTGAGAACCATATTACTGAGTTAAGTATCTTATCCTTGAGTACTTCTGAGCTGAGTAAGTTTGAGTATCCTTGAGTATTCCTTGAGTTGAGTAAGTTTGAGTATCCTTCAGTATTCCTTGAGTTGAGTAAGTTTGAGTAGTTTGAGTATCCTTGAGCATTCCTTGAGTTGAGTAAGTTTGAGAAGAGGTAAGTATGTTTCCCTTTTTATCAAGTTTCAAGCTTATGTTATGCTTTAGAATTTCCCTTACATGCTCGTACATTCCATGTACTGAGCCATTTATCCTACATCCTTTCATGATGCAGATTCAGGTATTCGGGATCATCAACATGAGCTTCGTTGATACCACATGGAGTTCGAGTTAGCTATGGTGAGCCTCCTTACTTCCGGAGGATTTCATTTATTTTTTAGTTATATATTAGTTGGTAGGATGCCATGGGTCTTGTCCCGACTTCCATCTTTGTTCGTTAGAGGCTTCATAGATAGATAGTAGAGTTTGAGAAGTCTGTTTCATTTATCTTATTAAATGTATTAAAGACTTGAGTTGCCTATTGTTGGCTAGTTGAATATTTTATTTTTATTCAGAGTTATTCATTTAAGTTAAAGATTTGTAAGTTTCGTGAATTTTATTCAGTTTTTAAGCTTTGTATGCTTGAGTAAATCTTCCGCTTGTAGTCATCCAAGATGAGGGTTCGATTGGGGACCAATAATGGTTCTCGAGTGCCGGCCACGTCCAGGGTGTAGGCTCGAGTCGTGACATTCGTACCTTGACGTTCTACCCCGAAACCCTTCATGCTAAGGACGGGAGGTTAAATTCACGACTCTAACCCCCACGTCAAGCTCTAGTTTAGCCTACTAGTTTTCGAGGTGTTACAATATCTTTCCCTTGGGAACATTCGTCCTCGAATGACACTCTAGGCACTTCTTAAGGTCACAACTCTAGACTAGCAATCCATCATGCATGTAATTCATCTAAATGCACACAACTAAGGAGGAAAACTTTTTCTCCTAGCTAAACATACTCAATGCAACATAAGGAAGTAGGAACTACATCTAACAACCCAAAATGCATAAAATTCTACATCTATTCATATTCAAGGAGGAACTACCATCTCCAAGCTTAATCATGCTCAACATACACTAATGGATCCTACATGCAATTTACTCTCAAAAGGCATTTATTCAAGGAGGAATCTCTCATCTCCGAACTAAGGCATGCTCATCTATTCATATCATGAAGTTCTATAGGCAACTCTACTCAATGCACTACAACATGAGGAACATAAATCATGAAAACTCATTTTCTTACTAAACATGAATTTCTCAAGAACATGAATAACATAAGGAAATCATGGAAACACATAAATTACACATGACTTCACATAAGGCACAAACCATGGGAACTCATCATTTAAATGCTAAAGGAGGAATATAAGGAGAAAGGATGAGGACATCGGGATATCTCATTGGCCCTTGGTCTCTAGTAGCACCCTCACCTAAAACCCTCACTAAAAGACCACTCCTTAACACTTTCATGGAAATAACTTCCTTGATCTCTTTTATTTCTTAACTTGTCGGTCTAAGATCCCTACCGGTATTTCTAAATTAGAGAAATTCTCATTAACTCCCAAATCTTCTTAAAGGATTTGTGAATGTCGAATCTCCAACACCCTTCTTTATCCAAGAGACATGGAAAACCGGATACGCCGGTACTACTCATTAAGCAACTCTAGTTCACAAGCAACCTTACCAACTCCCCTCAAGATTTTATATGAGCTTACAAAACCGGGACTAGCTTCCCAAACTCACTACACCTCTCAAGGTGAGAATTTCAAGCCAACCCATACCATGAACATTAAAACCACTCAACGACCTTGCTATCTAAGCACATCTACCCCTTGGGATTTAGCCTAAACGGACTCTTCTAAGCATTATTTCTTTCAATTATAATGTCGGAGAAAGTCATATCTAAGCTTTCACATCCATCGCACAAGATGATTCTAAATCATGGTGAATTACGCTACTACCTTTTAAAAGAGTCTTCTCATTCAACACATCTAGGCATTACTTAACATCTTATTCATCAAATCTATCCACATACCCAAAAACTCATTATGACTAAGTCGGGTTCTACCATCAAATAAACATAACCATAATGCAACCCATTCATACTAAAGACAACATCAAGGTCTAGCAAATAAAGTCACAAAATACAAGTATTCTGGAATCTAATAAAGCATAAAACACATACCGGGAGCAACATTCGGAGGACTCTCTTGTTCACCTCTAGCTTGGAAATCATAGGACCTAATTTGCTTCCTCTCTCTTCCCCTAGCGGTAAGTACCGAGCAATCTCTCATTTTGTGGCCACTCCTACCACAACCATAACAACCCTCTATACCGGCCAAACATCTACCCTTATATCTTTTGCCACATCTAGCACAAGTAGGAAATAGGGGTCTACTATAGTTTCCTTAAGACTTAGGGTTAGACACCTTTTCTAGTTTATGTCTTGGGGAAATCCTAGAATGACCTTGTCCGGAGATCCTTCCAAGAGAAGAATTATCATCCTCAATCCTAAACCTTTTTTTCTCCCTAAACCTTTCTTCAAGTTTCGCTTCCTCAATTTGTTGAGCATAAATCGTAAGACGAGAAATATTCATTTCATGACCAAGCATGGCCGTACGACATTCTTCTACTACTAAATCGGACACTCCCAACACAAACTTACTCATTCCCGACCTAGGATCGGACACTAGAATTGGAGCATATTTAGACAATTGGGTGAACCTCAATGCATATTCATCAGCACTCATATTACCTTGCCTAAGTTTAATGAAATCAAGCACTAAAGCTTCTCTCATATCTAAAGGGAAGAACCTATCTAGAATAACACTCTTGAATCCTCCCACTCTATGGGACCCACTCCTACCGGCCTAGCCTCTTTCCATTGATCATACCATATTTGTGCAACATCCCTCAATTGGTAAGTGGCTAATTCCGCCTTCTCTACCTGAGTCACTCCCACAAAGTCCAAAACCTTAGAGGCCTCATATATAAACTCTTAAGGATCTTCCTCCATCTTTGACCCATAAAATTCTGGAGTTTCTATCCCGGCCTGAGTCAACATTTGAAAACCAAACCTAAACTTCTCATTTGTTACTTTCTCTTCCAAAGGGTCAATTAGAGCTTGTGGAGGAACTTTTTGATCCACATTGTCTTCCTCATTGATTAACGTTTCAAGGACACTTCATCCAATTCTAAGTATCAACGATAACTAGTCAGTATAAAACCCAACTTAATGAGTTGGGAATCCCACAGGGAGCGGTACGTGTTTAAGATTCAATAGGGAAGCATGAACATGATCAAATTAGTCATAGGAATAAAAGTATCGAATAAAGACATCATTCAAATCTGGGGGTGACACGTATGTCAAATGGGGGGTTTTGGTTTGAAATTATCAACTACAAACAGTGGCAAACACTACGAAATAACAATAATGAGACGGGTTCTTGGGATGTGATTCGATTATAGGCTAATATAGACAAATGGGTAATTGCAACTATTAGAAAATAGATAGATATTAGTGAGTAAGCTAGGCTATAGAGGAGATAAACTTTATCTCGAACAATTTACCCCAAATCAAGTTGATTTCTCTAGAACATCAACAAGCATGCAAAATAAGAACAGCCCACACCTTAGTCCATTCACTCTCTCGAGATGAATGTGTGGGATTGGGTTTAGGGTTCACTCTCTCAAGTTGAACCCAAGTCAACCCAATACCCACAGACCGTCAATCAATAGTTTAGTTTTAAAACCTCTCTCTCGAGCAAGACAAAAACACAAGGGTAGAACTACATTTGCAACTACAATTCTTAAATTAAACCATAATTAATGATTGAACTCACTTCTAAATAGCATTTAAACTAACAATTACCAATACCCATAAACTAAATCAGCCCATAATCACATAATCACACCCCAAGAATTGGGGTTTTAGCTAGACATCATAAAAAGGTAAAAATAGTTACCAAATTGATTATCCATCAACTGGGTAAGTGTATATTCGTCCTTATAATATTCCAATTCGAAGAATCTCAAAGACCCACTTCTAATTTCCCAAAAGTGAAAAAACTTCAATTCTTCAAAACTTAGGAAAAACTAGAAAAACGGTCTCCCCCAGTTCAAAACTCAATAATAGACTAAAAATATATAAGCTCAGATACTAAACTAAATGTTCATAAATGTATTTATAGTCGCCAAAAATGTGCTGCGAAGAGTCACTCGGTGAAGTAAGTCGGGCTCGCCGAACCACTCGGCGAGCCGCCCTTTGGTCATTTCGATCGCCCTTCTGCCTTGGCATTTAGCATCCTCAAGGTCTGTAACTTTGGGCGATCCAACACTGCATCGCGGAACCACTCGGTGATCTGCTGACTGCTCTTTTCTCTCGCCAACTTGGTTCTTTCCTTCAAGGCTTGGCACACTGGAACTTTAGGTGGTCAAGCAGCCATTCGGCGACTCGTCAAGTGGATTTGGCGATCACCAGGCTTGCTTTTCTTTATTCTTTCAGCTCGCTTTGTTCCTTTTTACAAATTATTGTCCTTGCTTTGTTCCTTAATCCATATACCTGGAAATCAAGGATTTTAGATCAGTTATTGGCAAAAAATAAGCATTTGAGGACACTAAATCTATATAAATAAAGCCCTAAATGAGGCCAAATCTCAGATTCATCACTCATCCCTTGTAAAGTTAGCCCTTGTAGTAGTCATATCTTGAAAACCATCGGGCACAGATTAGGAGAAAGACCTAAAATGAGTTAAACTCTATGGCACGACTTAGAGAATGAAGAAGTGGAGTTTTCTAAACATCCAATAGTGTCCTATTAATAAATGTGGCGCGCTTCACATTTATGAACAAGACTCTACTAGACGTGGTTTGAGACATCCTTGAACCATTCTAAACCTTGTGCTCTGATTACCAAGTTAATCACGGCCCAGGGGTACACCCTAGATGTAACATGACACATAGAACCCTGAAGGACTCCATGTAAGCCACTTAGCATATCACAACATAAGATAATAGAAAAATGCAGAACTTTAAAACATTTTCCATACAATCCAAGTCTTTTATAAAAGCAAAGCGGAATTCATATTACACTTGTCTCAAATAATATATAACGTGAATATATTTGGGAAAAAGCTCATACAATAGTTCTCAACATAAAAGAAAAGGGGTGATCAAGTCCTCGATGCTATAAGGACTCACCAAAACTTCTCTTCTTGATCTACTATGAACCTAGCCACGAGGATGGAAGTCAATATAGCTGAACCCTACATTTGTAAGAATGTAGGCAAAAGTATGTGTTAGTACAATAATGTACTAAATATGATGGCTAGCATAAACCATCAACATGAGCATATAAGAGGCATTAGTCAACATAAGACATATACCATAATCATAAGAGACAATAACATAAGTCATAAGCATAAGAGACATCATCATAAGACATAAGCTATAGCATAATACACAATAATTATAACTTGTGAGCATAATAGATAACATCAGTCATAGATATAATTGATGCATTTAGAACAACATAACGTAAAAGAAACACTTCATAAGTCACCTCAAGGAAAGCTTGTGCAATACATGGATAAGACCCCATAATCCCTACTATGCTAAGCAAGTCACTTTAGGTCCTCATTCATCTTTGTCATCTTTTGAGCTCATCCTTAGCTTACTTATCATAGACAAGGGAATACTCACATTTGGTCACACATGCATTGGAAAGGCCTTTCAAGCTACATTCCAAACTAAGCATACATCATAAGCACAAGTCATACACATATTCATTACATAGATAATCATAACATAGGAGGAACATACCATAGATACCCTAAAAGCATACTTGTGCAATGCATGAATAAGACCTCATAATCCCACCCATGCTAAGTAAAGCTTCTTGAGTAACCATAGTTCATAATTCATATTCTTGTTGTGGGAATAATCCTTAACCGACATAGACCATGTGAGCTTAACATGGAATCTGGTGTCTACCGCACACCGAAAAGGGGTTGCTCTACTTGCTGAAGGTAGAACCATACTCTTAGCTTAAGGTGAATCCAATAGCTAAGTAACCTACGTGGGAATGTAGTTCATAGGATAAGGAGATTGCTACTAAAAACCCAGACTCAACTAAGGTAGAAGGTTTCCATCTCATGAGATACATACTTTGGGAACCCGGACTCAACAAAGGTAGAATGAACCCATTTGGAAAGTCGGACTCAACTATGGTAGAAGCTTTCATTAGGAAGCCGGACTCAACTAGCGTAAAAGATTCAATCTCATATTGAATATCCACTCGGTGCTAGGCATTAATTCCCATTGAGTTCATATTAATTCTTGACTTAAGTTCATATTTATGGAAGAATGTATTGACACTCAATCCAACATAACTTATCCTACAGTTCATTAGATCATGCGTGAGAATAACCTTTGACCGTCATGTCTTTGTATAGATTCAATAGGTGACAAAAGTTTCAACCTTAGAATCACTACATTGTGACAAACCTTTCACATCATATCATATTCATGCATGAGTGTGTATGTGTGAATAACCTTTCAACAACACAACAACTAGATCATGAGCATATTCACTTTACTCTTAAAGTGTTCTTAAAGCATGTACTAAACTTCATAAAACATGCATAATATCATATCTTGTCCTTTCAAGGGTCAAAGCTCATATCAAATCAACACATCTAGAATGACTACATTAGACATGGATATAATCATAATTCAAGTAGTTCAATTACTACACCTCATATCAAATCAACACATCAAGAATGACTACATTAGACATGGATATAATCATAACTCATGTGATTCTATCACTTCATGCATTCAAACATTCATGAGGTAGATTAGGTTGATAAAGTCCTTCCACGACAATTCTATCTAATAGTCTACCATCATCACGCCAACTTCCCTCTTAGGGCCTTAACATACATAATTCATCATATTAGCTTTACCTTCAAAACCCTAGAAGTCAACATTACTATAAGTCTTACTCTCAATAGCTTTACTTCTTGAAATCATCTTATGAACCTAGATGACAAGGCATTCTAATCACAAACTTATTTCTTAAGTTATTTTAATCATATATCATCATGAAGGTTCAATCTCAAGCATTACTGGTCATGATCCATCATATATATACTTTAATCTAATTCAATTCATGTCTACAAGCTCTTACTCTCAAGCAATTACTACCCATGTCATCAACCCTACAAGATCATCTCTGCATCCACAATTTCCCCATTTCAAGGTATAAATCCATATTACTTTAATTTCATCAATTAGACTAGGGTTAGGTATGTAGACATGTAATTTCATCATAATAACATGAATCACTACTAATTCAATCATAAACAACCAATATCCACTCAATTGGATTCATATTTAACTTAACCCACAATATTGGAAGGAACCCTAACTTGTATTGAGGATTTCATCTTCACAATTTTGGAATAACTAGGGGACTCCATGGATGGACGAATCCATGTATGAATAAAACATCATACCTTGGATACAAAGCCCTCAAAAAGATTGGAAGATTAGAGGAATTTGACCTAGCTTGATTTTCTTTTTCTTCTTCTTCACTTTCTAGAGAGAGAATTTCTTGGGGAGAATTGGGTTCTTTTTTGTGGGTTTAGAAATAATGATTTGGAATGAATAAATTAAGGGTCTAAATTATTTATATAGGTGGTCTAAGTAAGGTTAAAACGACACCACTTAACCCCTAATTAATTCTAGAAAGTACCACAGAGCCCTTACTTAATTGTCTTAAACATGGTGACTGCCTCACCTACGAGACCACACCCACGGGCCGTGGGTGGATCCAAGGGGCGTTCTGGTCATACGTGGGTGGTGTTCTGCAACCCATCTTTTGGGATCCTGACCCACAACCCCTCACCCATGGGGTGTGGGTCCCTTTCGTGGGTGGACTGTTTTGGGCAGCTTTCTAGGGCAGTCCTAAGGTCCTCCTCAAGGACCCTTGGTTGGTCCTTGGGGAGTCCTACATTGACGTTCTACCCCATAACCCTTCATTCTAAGCACGGGAGGTTAAATTTATGACTCTAACCCTCACGTCAAGCTCTAGATTAGCCTACTAGTTTCTGGGGTGTTATAAGATATTTCTTCCTGATACTCGACCTCTTTTTATTCCACTATATAGAATGGCTCCCACTGATTTGAAAGAACAGCTGAAAGACCTTCTTGATAAAGGTTTCATTTGACCAAGTATCTCACCTTGAGGCGCTCCGGTCTTATTTGTGAGAAAGAAAGATAGTTTGGATGTGTATTGACTACTGCCAATTGATTAAGGTTACCATAAAGAATAAGTATCCCCTTCCGAGAATTGATTATCTATTCGATAAACTTCAGGGTGCCACTTGTTTTTCTAAGATAGACCTCAGATCGGGCAATCATCAGTTGAGAGTAAGAGAGAGTGATATTCCAAAGACAGCTTTCAGGACCCGTTATGGTCACTATGAGTTTATAGTCATGTCTTTTGGTTTGACTTATGCTCCCGCAGCGTTCATTGACCTTATGAACATATATAGTGTTAAGCCTTATCTTTATATGTTCGTTATCGTATTCATTGATGACATTCTAATATATTCGAAGAATGAGGAGGATCATGATAGTCATCTCAAAGTAGTTCTTCAAACTCTCAGAGATAGAGAGTTGTTTGTTAAATTTTCCAAGTGTGAGTTTTGGCTTGAGTATGTGGCGTTCTTAGTCCACATTGTTTTTGGTAATTGGATGCGAATTGACACTCAAAAGATTGAGGCAGTGTAGAAATGTTCTAGACCCACATCTCCAACTGATATTAAGAGTTTCTTGGAATTGGCCAGTTATTATAGAAGGTTTTTCGAGGGGTTCTCATCTATTTCATCCCCGTTGACAAAGTTGACTCAGAAGACATTAAAGTTTCAATGGTATGAATCTTGTGAGAAAAGATTTCAGGAATTGAAAATATGGTTGACTACTGCCAGTGTTGACCTTATCGGAGGGCACACAAGGCTTTGTTGTGTATTGTGATGTGTCCAAAGTTGAAATGGGTTGTGTATTGATGCAGATTGGTAAAGTTATAGCTTATTCCTCCAGACAGCTTAAGGTTCACGAGAAGAATTACCCAACCCATGATCTAGAGTTGGTTGTTGTAGTGTTTGCTTTGAAAATATAACGTCACTATCTCTATGGTGTTCATGTTGATGTGTTCACCAATCACAAGAGTCTTTAGTATGTATTCGGTTAGAAAGATCTTACTATCAGATAGAGGAGGTGGTTGGAGTTACTCAAGGATTATGACATGAGTATTCTTTATCACCCAGGTAAGTCTAATGTTTTTGCTGATGTCTTGAGCAGGTTGCCTATGGGAAGTACTTCCCATGTTGAGGAAGGCAAGAAAGAATCAGCCAAAGATGTGCACAGACTTGCATGATTAGGAGTCCGGTTAATGGATTCCAAAGAAGGTGGAGTGGTGGTGATGAATGGGGTTAAATTATTACTAGTGTCCGAAGTGAAAGAGAAACAAGACCAAGATCTTGTTTTGCTCGAATTGAAGGCAAATGTTCATAAGCATAAAGTGATGGCTTTTGAACAAGGGGGAGATGGTGTTTTGAGGTATCAAGGTAGATTGTATATCAAAAATGGATAAACTCCAAGAGAGGATCATGGAGAAAGCTCATAGGTCCAGATACTCATCCATCCGGGTTCTAAAAAGATGTATCGTGACTTGAGGAAAGTCTATTGGTGGAGTAAAATGAAGAGGTGTACTGCAGAGTTTTTTGCTAAGTGCCCGAATTGCCAACAAGTCAAAGTACTGCACCAGAGCCTCGGTGGCATAGCTCAAAACATAGATCTTTTGGAATGGAAGTAGGAGATGATCAATATGGATTTCACTACTGTTTTACCGCAGTCTCGCAGGCAGCATGATTCAATTTGGGTGACTGTAGATCGGATGACTAAATCAGCCCATTTCTTACCGGTAAAGACTACATTTTCTGTAGAAGATTATGCCAGGTTGTTTATTCAAGAGATAGTCAGACTTCTTGGAGTTTCGGTGTACATTATTTTAGATCCATTATTTCAAATAGAGGTGCATAATTCACTGCACAATTCTGGAAGTCTTTCTAGAAAGGTTTGGCTTTGAAGGTAAATTTGATTACTGTTTTCCATCTTGAGACCGATAGTCAAGCAGAGTCACAATTCAGACTTTAGAGGATATGTTGATGGTGTGTGTGATCAATTTCAAGGGTAATTGGGATGATCACTTACCTCTCATTGAGTTTGCTTACAACAATAGTTATCACTCTAGCATCCAGATGGCCCCTTATGAGGCTCTTTATGGGAGAAGATGTTGATCTCATATTGGATGGTTTGAGGTTGGTGAAGCTAGGTTGATAGGACCGGACTTGTTTCATCAAGCTATGGAGAAAGTGAAGATCATTTAAGAAAAGTTGAAAACAACACAAAGTCGTCAGAAATCCTATACAGATGTCAGGAGAAGAGACTTGGAGTTTGAGGTGGACGATTGGGTTTATTTGAAGGTTTCACCCATGAAGGGTGTTATGAGGTTTGGCAAGAAGGGGAAGCTTAGTCCTCGTTATATTGGTCCTTACAGGATATCCAAGAGAGCCGACAATGTAGCTTATGAGTTGGAGCTACCACCAGAATTAGCAGCAGTCCATCCGATATTTCGCATTTCAATGTTGAAGAAGTGTATGGGCGATCCTTCACTTATTATACCTACAGATAATATTGGTATTAAGGATAGCCTATCTTATGAGGAGATTCCCGTTTAGATTCTCAATCGTCAGATTTGCAAGTTGAGAACCAAGGAGGTTGCATCAGTCAAGGTCTTATGGAGGAACAAGTTTTTTGAGGAAGCTATTTGGGAGCCTTGGGAGGATATGAAGAAGAGATAACCATATCTCTTTGATTCTAGAGAAGCTTCAAACCAAGGTACTAATTCTTTTCTTGGTACTCTTTAAGTGAGGTGTTGAATTATATTGTGTTAAATTGCATGTTTGGTGTTTGGGTGAGGTGTTAGTTGTTACCACCCTTAGTCCTAAATTAGAGTGATCTCATTCGAGGATGAATGTTACCAAGGGAGAGATATTGTAACATCTAAACCAAAAAAAGAGCTAAATTTAGAAAGAACTAATTTGGAAAGAGCTAATTTGAGATTTGTTCAAGTTAAGCTTAAGTCGTGAGTGTTGTGTCAACTTCAAACGGCCATAACTTTAAGTACATGATGAGTTAGGTGACCCATAAGATATCAAATGAAAGATCTCTGAATCCTCTTTCAAACGCCACCAAGTTTGCTAAAATCCGAGTTCGGATGAGGGGGATATGCATGTTTGAGTTCAGCCTGTCCAGATAAGGAAATGTTCTCGAATTAATGAGGGATATTTTGGTCTTTTCCTTACCCCATCAGATTTAAACATTTTTGTAATATTTTAGGGGTCTAAACTGATTTGGGTCAGTTTTCACAATTCTAAAACACGCTTAGGGTTTTGGAGAGAAGTTCAAGGAGAGAAAGAAAGGAAAAGATTCAAGAGCTCAAGGATTTCTTGCAATTTTCGAGGGGTTTTTGCCAAGGATTCAATCCTAACAAGATATGTAAGCTTCCATAGTGTTGGGTTTATTCGCCCTCATGCCAATCATGCAATCTTTTACCCATGAACTCATTCTTGATGTCGAATTGTTGAGTTTTTGAGAAGTTCTTGAATTTAATTGGTAATTTAGTGTTGTTCTGAGTTCTTGAGGCAAGGGTTTGGGAATAATTTGAGTTAATTGATAGGTCCCCGAGTGGATTTCGCTGGAGCTGTTCTGAGTAATGAAAATTCATGAATTTTGACCTTAGATTTTCAATTGGTATGAGTTGAATCGAGTATGGGAGGAGAGGAAAAGATCGGGCAAATAATTGCGCCTAGGTCAGCGTCGCGGAGGCGCTTAGAATTTCAGTCCCTAGATAATCACTCCTTCTCTGCATCGCGGAGATGATACAGAGTCCTTTGCCTTAAAAATACTTTCGCGACCAAAAATTTAATTTCATCTCTGCGTTGCGCCAGTGTTCTCTAATTTGGGTTTTCGCTCATTTCTTATTTCCAACTATGTAAGTCTTCAATAATCACTGAGTGATCCTATATATCGAAAGTATAATTCTTGAATTCACATTTCAAATTCAAGATAGAGTTAAGAGTAAAGTTCGAGGAAATTCTTTGAGTCATTTTGAGAAGTCTTTTGCAAGCTTTTAAAAACTTGTTTTAAGACTTGAGTACTTGAGTACTTGAGTATGAGGATGAGGAGAGTTGAGTTTCATTTTTTTAAATGAATATATGGGAACTAACTATAATCTACGTCCACAAACATCATATTTTACAATAATAAAGACATTGCATTTTGTCCACATGATAATTACTGGAAACAAATGCGAAAAATTTGTAATGTACAACTTCATAGTGCAAAGATGCTCAAGTCCTTTTGTGTGATTAGAAAATATGAGATTTCAAATCTGGCTTCATCAATTCGTTCCACGAGGGGTTCTCCAATTAACATGACAGAAAAGATCTTTTGGTTTACCAACTCTGTCACTTGTAGCGCAGCCTTTGGGAAAATGTTCAAAGATCGAGATGAGTTTATAAAATTATTGAAGGATATATTCATTTTAGTGTCAGGATTTGATGTGGCTGATTTGTTCCCTTCTTGGAAGTTACTTCACAAACTTAGTGGTGCTGAATCTAGATTGATGAATGTCCATAAAAAAGTCGATGAAATTATGGAAGACATCTTAAAGGAGCATCTTGAAAATAAAGCAACTAGGAACCAGGGAATTGGTGAATTCGGAGGTGAAGCTTTGGTTGATGTTTTACTTAGGGTTATGGAGGACGCTGAACTTGAATGTCCAATCACAAACGACCATATTAAAGCTATGATTCTTGTAAGTTTGCTACCATCTCATAATCTCCTTCCCTCTGATTTGTTTTAATTCTTGCTTTAGCTTCTTTTTTTCTTGCTCATGAAAAATAACCTGGTTTACTAAATTATATCTATTTAATAACGAAGTAGATTGAATTTTACAGGCTAATTGGGTTATTTTTGCAAGCCGAACATAAATATTCAAAAGATAATCATTAACCAAAAACATTGAGAAAAGACCTCAAATGTATTTTGAACTTGTTCTAAAAAGTTGATTTCACTCAAACTAATTGGGTGATCTATGTTATCCCTTTATTTTGTGGAACTAATGTCACTCTAACAGCGGCATCACTAGGAGTTAATATCTCATATGGCCACTTAATTTTGAATAGTTCACTTAGAAAGTCACTCAACTTTTGTTTATAACCCAAAGTCACTCGACATAAAATAGTTTATTTAGAAAGTCATTCAACTTAAAGTAGTTTACATAGAAAGTCACTCAAGGACTTATATTGTTGGCTCGTAAAAGAAAGTCTTGGGTTCTGAGGTTTCAGGACATTATCTACGAGGCATATCCACGACCCATAAACACATCCACGATCTGTATTAGAAAACTTTGTAACCTTTATTTTTCTTCGCTTTCCAAACCTGATCAGTACTAAGGAACTTCTGTACCGTTACAGAGGGTATATAACAAGTTGCTCAATTAGTTTAACTGTGAAATTGATATACTTTTCGGGACAAATTCAATATGTATTCGGTGTCTCTCAAAGGTTTACTGCTTATATATCAAAGTTAGAAGTTCATAGCTCGAGACTCCTTCAAAAATTTCTCCTTAATAATTTAGTTCCCAAATTCATCAAGTTATATTTTACCTTATGTATGAATTTTATTTTATTTACTTAATGTTGATGTAGGACATTTTTGTTGCTGGAAGTGAAACTTAAGCTGCAATTTCTATTTGGGTACTATCAGAAATGATGAAAAATCCAAATATTATGGTAAAGGCTCAAAAGGAAGTGAGAAAAGTCTTTAGGGGAAAGAAAAATTATGATGATGAAGAAAATCTGGAAAAATTGACATACCTAAACTTGGTGATTAAGGAGACATTAAGGTTACATACACCAGTTCCTCTTCTACCACCTAGAGAATGGAGGGAGCAAACAGATATTGATGGATGCACCATACCTCTTAAAACTAGGATACTGGTCAATGCATGGGCACTTGCGAGAGATCCAGAAAGTTGGCATGATAATGAAAGTTTTATACCAGAGAGATTTGAGAATTCTTCAATTGATTTTATGGGAAATCGTTTTGAGTTTATTCCATTTGGTCCTGGAAGAAGGATTTGTCCAGGAATTCTATTTGGTTTATTTAATGTTAAACTTCCTCTGGCTCAGTTACTCTACCATTTTGAATGGGAACTACCATATGGAATGAATCCAAAAGATTTGGATATGACGGAAACACATGGATTAAGTGGAGTGAAACAAAATGATCTGTATTTAGTTGCCAGATCATGAAAATAATATGAAGAATTCTGAGCACGTCTACACAATCCTTCATCATATGAAAATGCCCAAAGAATAAGATCCATATATGCATTAAAGTTGGTTACCAAATAATTTATTCCTTAATTTACTATGATTGTTGAAAGAATTTTCTTTTGATAAAACTCTAGGTTATTAAATCTCCTGGTTATTGGGTTAATTCTGAATTAGCTACTAATACTATTATATTAAGTGTTAATCCTCGATATAATTAATTTCAATTGCTAGAACTCACCATAACTTCACACATGCTACTCTTGTAACTATTATTGTGGCTAAGTAGAAAATAAAGAGAAACAAGTTCCAACAACCAAAAAAATAAGAGAACAAAAAATCTAAATATAGAAGGGATGAAGAACCAATAGTCATCCCCTCACAAATCCAAATATATAAATAATGTATCAGTAGTATATGTATATACTACAAAAAAATAGTAAAAAATTGACCCAAAGAAAATGAGGGACTGACGTTGTCTCTAGATTTTTCTGAAATTGAAGCACATAAATGTTGGAGGTCTTTTGAGGAAGGAGAGGTATTCTGGTAGTAAATGGAGGCACACGTCTTCCAGTTTTTATAGTGGTTCATATTTAGTTTAAATCTATTTTGTTGAGACTCAAAACGTAGCAGATCTAGTTAGACGATTCAAAAATAATGAACGTAATTTGCATAGACGCTTGAATTACATGGAGCAACATTATCTCAATATGTTGGTCTGTTGTGTAATTTGAAAAAAAAATGATGGTTATCTCTTTGGCGCTGCTCAGCCCTTAGAATAAATCGAAACAAACATATCACTATGAGCTACATGATGATACAGCTCTGAATGTAAAGAATTAAAGAAATTAAATCATTAAAACTTTACAAAAATTACTTACTCATCTATGAACTCAACATATTAAGTGATATAATAAAATACTTTTAACTCAATTTGGGAGATTCTATAATCGACAACCATCACTAGAGCTACATGATGATACAACGTCTCGCCCACACTACTAGAACTGTCATATACCTTGCCGAGGTATAGAACACCTCAACTAAGTGGATCTACTAAGTTCTGTCTGATGGCACTAAGGATTCATCTAAAAAGTATAATCCTTTACCCATGTTGGCATAGATGGTTTATGAGGATTTTGAGTTGTTGGAAGTCATCTCATATCAGTGCTCAATACTACTCCCAATAATATATAAAATCATGCTCAAATGTATAAAACATACTATTTCTCTAGTTTGAGATAATTGCTCAAACTGTCTTCTTAAAAGAGGTAACTGCTCTGTAATATCTCTGAGCTCGTAGACTCGTTTAGAAATCAAAGTTTCTCTTTTCTCAAAATAATACTCTCTTTCTTCATAAAAATGAAACATTTGGGAAATACTTAATTCCCATATACTCTTTCTCAAACTTCTCTTTACTTCTTCAAAACTCCGTTTAAACACAAATACTGACTTTAAAAGATTCTCAAAAGTCATAACTCAAATAGGGTTCAAGCTAAAATATAGACATAAATGAATCAACTCAAGGATATCAATAACAGTATAGAAAACTCAATACTCAGAACTCAAGAACTCAAAACTCAACGATACTACTCAACTCAAGAATACTCGATTCATAGGATTCATGCTGAAATATAGACATGAACGAACCAACTCAAGGATCTTAATGCATAACATATAACACTTCAATCATTAGGAATAGAATTTCAAAAAGAATCAGGAACTCAAGGACTCAAAATCACCTTAGTAAAATCTTTTGAACTTTTCTCTTAAACTCACTTTAGTTTTGAATGTGCATAAGACATGTGATTAGAAAATGCAGGAATTCTCGAAGGTATATGGAGCGTATGGGAGCTAATACGGAGAAGGAAAACGTAGCCACAACTCAAAGGAACACATCGGATGAAACACAGAAGGGATCAGCCAGGCGACCCCTAGCGCACTGCTAGCGCGGGGCGCCAGGCACAAAAATTCAGCCCCAGGTTTGGGGTGCACTGCTGGTGTAGGGCGTCATGCCCCAAACTTCTGGGAGCCAGCTCTAGCACCTTCATGGCGTGCCTCCCCACACCCCTATCTAGCAACCGGATGAATTTTCAAGCTAAAATTAGGACCCCCAACTAGTTTAGAATTGGGAAAATTTCTCCTAAACTCTTTCCGAATATCAAACCCAACACAAATACATGAGAACTTTAATACAATTTCTTTGGAAATTTAACTCTACCAAAGATTCATAAAACAAAAGAATCAAAACCTCCATTCTTAAAAAATTGAACTCAATATCAATAACTACGAATGGATCTTTTAGATATAATGATTTCTTGACTAAATTGAGATGTAGGGGATGAGGAAGAACAAGTCCATCACTGTGAGAAGCCTTACATACCTGGAAAGAATAAATGTTCTTGGCGAAATCGATGGAAACTTGAAGAACGCTTGAACCCTAGTTTTTTCTCCTCTTAGAACTTTGCTCTAATTCTTCTAAGTGTTAAAGAACATGAAAAATAGTTCTAACCATGATCAAACCTTAATTGGGTGATAAAAAAAACGTGGCTTAGTCTTAGAAGGGATGGGAAAAGAGAAAACTACCCCTCTAGAAACGATTTAGGAGCCTTAAAAAGAAGGCTTCACTAAAACAAACATATATTTTTAGTCCGATCTCGAAATGAAGTAAACTTCGCGGCGTTGGAAAGAGGACTCAAAGACCTTTAATTTGATAGGTCATGGGCCACCTAATTATTTATGTGCTAAGAGTTGTGATCATTTGAAGTTGACCCAAGTAAAATCTCATATTGAAACTCAATCGGTAAGAAAGCTTTCAACTCAACTTTATGCCAGGGGATTTTGATGACCTTAATTTGTATCCAGAATCATTCTCACACTCAAGAATTGACCTTAACACCTAAGAAATTTTAAAATCACACAATACAATCTTATTCACAAATGAAGAATGGTTCGAGTCTTAACCTAGAAATTTTTGGGGTGTTACATTTGCATTGTTCATGTAGGCTAATGCTTCAGTTCTATCTAATTATTGCTTATGAATTCTTTTCATGGGGTTTGCATGCCCGATAGTTGTGGGATTTGGGCTAGAAATATATTCTTTAAGTAATATTTTTCTTTCATAAATCGATATATGATTTTATTTGGATCATTATTTTGTTTTAATGAGTATTGATGAGTTTTGGAGTTGCACATATTTTATCTTTGTTCTTAAATGATTTGGTAAGTGTATGGATTTTTGGTACTCCCGACAGGTGGTGTTAACGAGTGCCAGTCACGTCTAAGGGGTAGTTTGGGATGTGACAATAATTGCCTAACATCTCCTCGACTGTTACATGAAATATGATAACTTCGCTCATCAATCGTATACTCATTTTTTAAAACACATAACAAAATAACGGCATGTTATAATTTAATATATAATATTATTAATTTATATTTGAAAAATGAGTAATATCCCATTTTCAAAATCCACATAGATTATTTGATCTTAGTTTGTTGATTTGATTATTACTTTACCATTTCTATCAATATAGTGGACTCTTTCAAGAATAAAATAAAATTGTGGAGCTAAAAACTCCATTTTATTCGTATCTCAAAGTATAACTTACATAAATCTCATACATATGGGGTTAATTACATTTTATTCTGGAAGTTTCCCAATAATAAAAATCCCAGATATTTCATTGTTCTCGGATACATTTATTGGTTATCTGATATATTGCAAAAGGTATATTACTTAATAAGAGGGATGCATCTGAGAGGGGATAGAGATGTATCTGAGGGGGATAGGGATATAACCGAGGGGAGATTTTTGTAATTTTATAAATGGTAAGAAATTTTAGAGATTATGATATCTTAAGCTGTGTATTTATGTAATTTTTCATATCTTAAATCTATACATAATGGGCCAAGTGAACCCAAAAAGAAATATAACATAAATAAAAGCAACAAACAGGCCCAGTCCAAAAGAGCCACCTTCTTTTATATATCATCCCTAAGAAGTAGGGTTTTCCATTTTGAACTCCCACCCATCTCCCTCTATACCGTCACTTGGAGCTAGTTGACACTCACTACCATATGGTAATATTAAATTTATTATTACTGATTTTATATGTTTATCAAATTGAAACCAGTTTTTGAAACTATTTCACAATCAACAAGAACGTTCATATTTAACGTTTTTTAAATAGAGAAATATAATGTACTTCACATCCAAAAAAACATTGTATCATACTTGATGTTTAGAATGATTTTGCTTTAATTTTTTCAACTTTTTTTACTAATCATAAAAACCATTTGAAATTAATAGAAATTTTTAAGTGGAAACATGCTAAAGGTATAAAACTATATCGAAATAAAAGTATCTTAATTATCATGTAGATGCTAGATTCTAGATCTTCGTCAAAATTATTGAGTTTTGTGTCAAAATTATCATGCTACATTTTAACACAATTATAGAACTGCATCAAAATTATTGAGTTCTGTTGAACCCATCTAAGATGCTAGATCTTCATCCTAATGTTTTTAATACAAATAGAAAATCTATTTTTCTTTATCATGATTTTCTAATACAAATATAAAATATAAATAATAATTACTTGATAATTTGACTTTAAAGTGGGCCAATTTTTTTTGGTCTATCAAAAATTAAGTTGTACTAGATATAACTATTACTAATATATTTTTATTACCATTCAGTTGAGGCGCTGATAAGAAGGAAGTATCCGCTAAAGTACAATGCTAGTAGTGACAGGAGAACATGATAAACAGATAATCTTGTTCATAATAATCGAGTTATGGATGATAAGAAATATAAGAAGAAACATACTAGTAGAAAGTTAAGAAAAATAAGAAGAAAATTGAACAAATTATATCCAGAATATAAACAACTCAATATCACAAAAACTGATAACGACAAATTAGATCAATTAATAGATAATATATCTAAAATAGAATATAAATATATTCAATATTTAAAGATACAATGAATAACGAG
>JAJOOR010012894.1:0-26532 GCA_036250505.1 Solanum acaule
GGGGGGGGGGGGGGTAATAGGACCTTAGTAAAGGTTAGGTGTGTCTCTGAGATTTCGGGCATAGGTTGGGGGGTACTTATGCATTTTCCCTTTCTATAATAATGAGTTGTCACGTTTAATATTCCATTGAGATTTGTTTTATTTACCTTTCAATATGTGATTAAAATATTTTTAAAAGAACATGTAAATATGGCATCTGAATAAATAAAATTTACTTCTTAGTAGTGAACTTCTCTTGATATTAGCTCCTCCTAATTTTATTCAATTTCATTCCATTTAATAGGTTAAGAACACTAGATATTTATTCAAAAATCACCATCATGTACCACAAGAAAAGTTATTCACAAAATTAATCTAATTGACAAACAACCATTTTCTTCTAAATTTTTTTTATCTTTATCAACATTAAATGAATCTAAATTAATCACACATAAAAAAGAAGAAGATAAAGACGATACTCTATATATAGAGAACACAAAACCAGTAAAAAAAATAAATGTTTTCATTAAGGAGATTGTGGATTTATTCACTAAAAGATAGAGGAATGATGAGCCTAATTCATAATATTTAAGCTCACCCTTTAAATTCCTTTTACAAAATGTCTAATGTTCGTAGGTAAAAGAAAAAAATGTGTATTTCACTTGGTGTTTGAGATTCTTATTGTAACTCAATTAGATTCGGATAATGAAAAGTCTCAAATTGAGGATAAACTTCTTTCTAACAAAGGTAACTCATGCTCAAGACTCGAACCTGACACTTCTAGTTAAGGATGAAGGAATACTATATTCTACTACATCACAATCCGTGTTGGTAGAACACAACAACAATATCAAGCATATTGTCAAATATTAAACTAAAAGTAACTTAAGTAATAATTAGTACCAACAATAGTTGTGGTGAAATGTATATGATCCATTCATCCTTAACCATAGGTCTCGGGTTTGAGCCTTGAGTATGAAGAAAATTTAGTAAAACAGTGTCCCTCAAAATCCGAACTAGTCAGGATACAATATGATATATTGAAAACAAAGTGAAAATAATATTAATTACAATTTAAAATTTATTCTAGATTCCATTGGAACTATTTTATCTAGAAGAATGATCATTTCTATAATAATGAGTTGTCACGTTTAATATTCCATTGAGATATGTTATATTTACCTTTCAATATGTGATTAAAATAATTTTAAAAGAACATGTAAATATGGCATCTGAATAAATAAAATTTACTTCTTAGTAGTGAACTTCTCTTGATATTAGCTCCTCCTAATTTTATTCAATTTAATGCCATTTAATAGGTTAAGAACACAAGATATTTATTCAAAAATTACCATCATGTACCACAAGAAAAGTTATTCACAAAATTAATCTAATTGACAAACAACCATTTTCTTCTAAACTTTTTTTTATATTTATCAACATTAAATGAATCTAAATTAATCACACATAAAAAAGAAGAAGATAAAGATGATACTCTATATATAGAGAACACAAAACCAGTAAAAAAAATGTTTTCATTAAGGAGATTGTGGAGTTATTCACTAAAAGATAGAGGAATGATGCGCCTAATTCATAATATTTAATCTCACCCTTAAATTCCTTTTACAAAATGTCTAATGTTCGTAGGTAAAAGAAAAAAAAATGTGTATTTCACTTGGTGTCTGAGATTCTTATTGTGACTCAATTAGATTCGGATAATGAAAAGTCTCAAATTGAGGATAAACTTCTTTCTAACAAAGGTAACTCATGCTCAAGACTCGAACCTAACACTTCTGGTTAAGGATGAAGGAATACTATATTCTACTACATCACAATCCGCGTTGGTAGAACACAACAACAATATCAAGCATATTGTCAAATATTAAACTAAAAGTAACTTAAGTAATAATTAGTACTAACAATAGTTGTGGTGAGATGTATATGATCCATTCATCCTTAACCAGAGGTCTCGGGTTTGAGCCTTGAGTATGTAGAAATTTTTGTTAAAGAGTGTCCCTTAGAATCCGAATTAGTCATAGATTCAATATGATATATTGGCAATTGAGTTAATACAATATTAATTACATTTTACATTTTATTCTAAATTCCATTAGAAAAAATTATCTAAAAGAATGTTGATTTCTATAATAATTAGTTATCACGTTTAATATTTCATTGAGATGTGTTATTTTTTAACTTTCAATATGCGATTTAAGGAAAATATTAATATGACATCTTGATAAATTGAATTTATTTCTTAGTAGTGAATTTATGTTAATATTTGTTCCTCTTGTCATGACCCCGACCATCGTGAGTGACATCCACACTAAATCACCTGGTGGGAGAACCAAGGACTGACCCAACACCATTTTAATAAAACCCAGTTTGTCATAAATAAGAAATAACAATTTAGACAACTAAAGAATTGAGTCCCCATAAACTCAATCCTAGAATCCAAAGACATTTAATGCAGAAATAACCTTAAGAACTGAAAGTAACCATACCAAAACTCTAATAATCAAGACTGGGGATGCAACCCTGAAACTAAACATAAAACTAAAGTTAAAGTTTGTGTCAAAAGAGATGGACAAGAAAATCAGAGAAATCCATGGCATCGTGAAAGATGTAGCTCACCCTTGGATTTAGAATCAAGCGTCCCTTAATTGATGTCTTGGATCAAATGCCCGGTCCTCTCATGGAACCACAATAACATACCAGGTCCTCTCACGGAACCCAAACCAAAACTGATAGTGTACCAGCATGTTACCTGAATCATCTATAGTTAGTGTACTGGTGTGGTAACTGAACCAACCAACAATCACAAACAGTCATGCACAATCACACGGACAATAAACAATACCACTTGAAAACCTTAAGTCATAATACCAAGTCTATTACATTGGATTACCTACATGATGACATGTCATGTCTCCCTATGTATTCACTACCATGCATAGTCTCAGTGACACTACAAAGGAGTAAACATGCATGCATACATACATAAACTGAAAATATACAGCCATCACCTACTTTGAATCAAGCCTCTTAGAAACTCTAAAGAACTCGAGCTCTCCTCTTGTGAATATGCTTAACTTTTTCTTGGTGTAAAATAAATAATAAAAGCAATAATCAATCACTAATGGCCTATAATTTACCTGGATCATCGAGAAACCCTAATCCCAGACAAATATATGATCATCTTCCCCAACTTAGAGCTTTTCCCACCATGAAATCATGTCAAAACCCTCCCCTAAGAGCAATAACCTAGATTCTACGGCTTCAGAATCAATGCACAAGGTTGGGAGTCAAGAACTTACCTTTACCGACGAATTCCGTGAAAAAATGAGTGTAAACTCCCCAAAATCATCTCTCCCAACTCCAAGAACACAAATTGCAGAAAATAGGGGTTTTAGGGTTATTTCTACATAAAATTGTGTTTCACCCCGCTATAGTGGCCCAACCCACTATAACAGTCTGAGTGTCGCTATAGCGGGACGCCTACCACCATAGTGGGCTCGATGAAACATTAGAGCCTCAAACTGTCATGACCTAAAATACACCCTAGTCGTAATATAGCGTATAGGACCCCGAAAGATCCTATACAAGCCACTTAGTATACATAAACAAGATAATAGAATCTTAAAGAGTTCAAAAAACTTTTTGAATTATAAAGAGTTTGACAAAAATAGCGGAAGTCTAACGTAAGTCTCAAGTCATCTATTACATTATAGGAGTGATTGAGACGTAACCCATACATCACATACAAAATCTGAAATGAAAAGATGTGAAAACAATAAAAGAATCTCGGTCCTCAGAACATAAGGACTTACCAATCTTCAATGTCTATATGGGATCACTAGCCACAAGTGCGCGGAATGGAAGCATCGGACCCTACATTAGTACAACAATGTAGGAACAGGTATGCATTAGTACATGGAATGTACTAAGTATGATAGCAATACACAAGAGTTATGAAATCACGCTAGAAAGGACTTTACATGACATGCAATGACCAAGATAAATAATAAAATAACATGTTAGAAAATGTAAGTCATAATCATGGTTAATGCAAGCTAAACATCTTTAAAACATATTTGAGATACTTCTGGAAGTAACCTTAGTTCATTATTGTGGGAGATTACCTTTAACGGACATAGACCATGTGAGCTATAACATGGAATCCGGTGTCTATCCCATACCGAAAAGAGATGTCCTTACTTGTCAAGGTAAGAACCATAAAATTCTAGCTTAGGTGGATCCACTAGCTAATGTCTATCTAAGACAAACCTATGGTGACACATAGTTATGGGATAGGGAATTTGCTACTACAAACCCGGCCTCAACTATGGGAGAGCTTCCATCTCAATATCTTCTCGGTGTCTAAGCATAAATCCCACAAAATAGTTATTGATCTTAAATTATCTTATTATCCATGGAAGGGCACATCAAGTAGCCAATCCGAGCTAGAATTCATTAGAATAGCTCCTTAATCTCGATTCATAGTTTTTATGAACAATGCAAGCTTGTATCCTTGTTCATTATCCTTCAGAAATTTGGTGCCATGGTATTTGTGGTTCTCTTGAGCAGATATCTGTGATCTAATACCCTTGGTGAACTTTTTAAAATTCATCCCAGATGTCAATTGTGAATACTTAATTTGTACCATAAGAAGAAACCAGTATTACTATTACTTGGATATATTAGCTTGAATAATGAGTTCCAAACTTGTTCACTAGTCTAACTTTTCTCTTTTTCCTTCTTGCTGCAATACTGCAATATATTGTTAAACGATGTCTAGGGTTCATATCTGAAAGGATCAATAAGTTGTTGAGCCTTTAAAATTGTGAAAGCTACATACACTCCTAAATGATCAGGGATTAACAATGATGGAAATTTTCGGGGTTGGAATTTTTTCTTTTAAATTGGAAAGGAGCAAAAATAAGGGAGTAAAAATGAAGAAAAAATTCATGGTTTAGATTTCGGTATTTATCTTGGAAAAGTCCCAATGACACTTTTTAAAATGGGGAATTAACAAAGAAGGAGAACTTTCATGGTTGAGATGCGTGCAACACTCCTAGCCTCTTTTATTTAGGTATGCTGGTCTCACTACTGTATTTGTTTACTTTTGCATATATCAGAGCATGTTAGTTTTTTTTTTTTAATTTTGGAATCTCTATGTACATTCATGTCCAATAAACCACTGAGCTTTGAAACCCAATTTTTGCAAACCAATCTTTGGACTTTTTACCTAAAAAACTTTTGGAAAGAGGAAGCTAGATCGTGGCTCCAATGGTCATGAGTATTCTAAAACTAACAAGCTAAGGCGGATTATAGATAGTAATTTGGTCGAATAGTCTAACACTGCTGTTGTTTAGTTGTCCGGATTGCATATGGATGGATTCCCATGTCAAATTATGTCTGCAATTTAGACCTGAAAAATAAAGAGAAATACTAAAATTAAGTTTCTTTTGAGATAAACTTTGAATTAAACGTTGAAAGGACAACAACTTTATAATGACACTATGGTTAGTTTGTTTTTCCCATGGGAGAGTATAAGGGACTTTGCATTTATTAATAGGGAATAGGGAGCAATAGACAATATATAAGTAGGCTTGACTTTCTCCCGATGAAATCTCCAAACATTTCGCTAGTGCTCCTCATAGTTGAAGTAATGACAATGATTCTACTTGTTCTCCCTGAAAGGGTCTCCAACCGTTTTGTCAATACTTTCCCGTCTTATTCAATTTCATTTGATATCATAAAAGTGTGATTCAGGATATCACCTAAGTAAATTCTATAAATTTCTTAAGCCAAGTTCCACTACATGTGATATGCTCATTGTTTTCATATAGTGCATCAATTCCTTTATAGACGTAGAAGAAGTTCAATAGTTTGTACCTGATCATATAGAGGGACCAGTTTAATGGGCTTTTATATTCGCTTTTCATCCCTTTTTGGCATGCAAATGAATATTTGCTACCTTGACCTCTCATTTTGTGTAGGAGGTCTATTAAAATGATTGTCTTTCCTGCTTTCTTTTCCTTTTTAACTTTTACTGTGAGGTTTTTGCTTTCTGTCTGGCTTTTCAAAGTCATAATATTCAATGTTTTCCTGGATATCTCAATAACTTGCCTTCAGATGCTCTGCTCCTGTTCCAATGTATGAAGCTAGCAAATGAAAAGCCAAATTCTGTCACTTTGGTTAAGCCGTTTTGTTATCATCAATCTGATTCGATACATTTGTCGTTATTTTTTTCTGTATCTTGTTCCTAACTCTGTTCTTCATTTTTACGACTAATAGTTGTTACTTCAATTACTTAATTTATCTTGCTGATTATGTTTCTTTTATCTTAACAACGATTAAAAACTGCTAACCCGGGTTGGAAATATGGGAAAAGAACAAGTGAGACCAATAGGGCCGCAGTTGAGTGTAACTTTTGTAAAAGAGTTATTAATGGCGGAATCTTTCGTCACAAACAACACCTGATTGGTACTTGCAAGGACGTCACATGGTGTGAACAATGCCCGGATGCTATAAGGGAAGAAATGAAAAAATATGTTAATGAAAAGAAGGAATAAAAAGTCAGGATTTACTTCAATCGGATGTGACTAATATTGGTGATGATAAAGATGAAGATATGCAAGAAGGTGAAGCTACTGAATAGTCACTTCCTTCAAAATCACGAAAATAGTAATAGAATGCAACAATCATAGAACCATCATCTTCCTCAGCTTCATCAACTAGGCATGTAGCTACTTCTTTTCCCGTCCTTTGTAAGCATTTAGTATTCCCCCTTAAACCATAATGGTTCTATGATTGTTGCATTCTATGACTATTTTCGTGATTTTGAAGGAAGTGACTATTCAGTAGCTTCACCTTTTTCCATATCTTCATCTTTATCATCAACAATATTAGTCACATCCGATTGAAGTAAAGCCTGACGTTTTTGTTCCTTCTTTTCATCAACATATTTTTTCATTTCTTCCCTTACAGCATTCGGGAATTGTTCACACCGTGTGACGTCCTTGCAAGTACCAATCATGTGTTGTTTGTGACGAAAGATTCCGCCATTAGTAACTTTTTTATAAAAGTTACACTCAACTGCTACCCTATTGGTCTCACTTGTTCTTTTCCCATATTTCCAACTCGGGCCAGCAGGTTTTAATCGCTGTTAAGATCAAAGAAACATAATCAGCAAAATAAATAAAGTAATTGAAGTAACAACTATTAGTAGTAAATATGAAGAACATAATTAGGAAGAAGATACAAAAAAAATAATGACAAATGTATCAGATCAGTTGGGATATTACATTTGAGAGAAACTCGACAAATTGGTATACTTCTGGAAGAGGAAAAGCCATGCTCTGTCAGAGCCACAAATTGGTATTCATCACGACCACTATCTCTCCCAGTTCATATCATTATCTTCTTCATTATCCCTCCAATTCACCCATACAATTTTTGATAATTCTCACATAATTCAATCAATCTTCGCATGAAACACAATGATAAGAGCATATTCCCAAGTAGAGTCTCTGAAGCTCTTTGAACAGTTTCAAAAAATTGGATTAAAACCAGATAAATTCACATTCGTTGTTGTGCTAAAGGTTTCTGGGCATTTATGATGATTGGAACGGGTGGATCGTTGCATTCCATGGCTGTGAAGTCGGGTTTTAGTTCAGATTTACATGTGAACAATACCATTTTGAGAATGTATGCTGGATTGGTGTGATCAAGTTTGCAAGACAGGTGTTTGATGAAATGCTTGAGAGGGATATAGTTTCTTCGAGTTCAATGATGGCTGCTTACGTTCATTGGTATGTATATTTGTTTTAGTTATTTGTCAAAAACACATATTAACTTTTATACGAATTTCACACCCCAATTATCACAATCTATGTATTAGGGATCATATAGCCGATTTTAACTACTTGGGATTCAAGCATGATAGTAGTAATTGTTGTCTTATTATTTACAGTTTCTTCTTCTTTCTCCTTCTAAAATATATTTCATGTATCTACTGATTACTCTGGAATCAGTACATTATTTATGATTTGTGAACCTGGCAAGTGTGTGAAGGCTGAGAGATTCTATAGCATTATGTGGAAGTTGTTTAAGATGATTATTATAATGGGAATGAATAGAATTGCCAAACTGTACGTAGATTTTGAGCATGACAAGTTTACTACTTTGTGGAAACGAGTTCAAGTATGGTTTTGTGAGGAATTTGTAAGTTAAACGTCTTTTGATAGGTCTGACACATAATAGGTCACAATTTTTATGAACAATGCTAGCTTGTAACCTTGTTCGTTATGCTTCAGAAATTTGGTGCCATGGTATTTGTGGTTCTCTTGAGAAGATATCTGTGATCTAATACTCTTAGTGAACTTTTTAAAATTCATCCCAAATGTCGATTGTGAATACTTGTTTTGTACCATAAGAAGAAACCAGTATTACTATTACTTGGATATATTAGCTTGAATAAGGAGTTCCAAACTTGTTCACTAGTCTAACTTTTTATCTTTTTCCTTCTTGCTGCAATACTGCAATAGATTGTTAAACGATGCCTAGGGTTCGTATCTGAAAGGATCAACAAGCCTTTAAAATTGTGAAAGCTGCATACACTCCTAAATGATCAGGGACTAATAATGATGGAAATTTTTGGGGTTGGAATTTTTTTCTTTTAAATTGGAAAGGAGCATGTACTCTTGAAAAATAAGGAAGTAAAAATGGAGAAAAATTTCATGGTTTAGATTTAGGTATTTATCTTGGTAAGGTCCCGATGACGCTCTTTAAAATGGGGAATTAACAAAGAAGGAAAACTTTCATGGTTGGGATGTGAGCTTGTTCTCCCTGCAGGGGTCTCCAACTGTTTTTGTCAATTCTTTCCCGTCTTATTCAATTTCATTTGATATCATAGAAGTGTGATTCAGGATGTCACCTAAGTGAATTCTATAAATTTCTTAAGCCAAGTTCCACTACATGTGATATGCTCACTTTTTTCATATAGTGAATCAATTCTTTTATAGACGTAGAAGAAGTTGAATAGTTTGTACCTGATCATATAGAGGGACCAATTTAATGGGCTTTTATGTTCGCTTTTCATTCCTTTTTGGTATTTGCTACCTTGACCTCTCTTTTTGTGTAGGAGGTCTATTAATATGATTGTCTTTCCTGCTTTATTTTCCTGTTTAACTTTTACTGTAAGGTTTTGCTTTTTGTCTGGCTTTTCAAAGTCATAATAGTCAATGTTTTCCTGGATATCTCAGTAACTTGCCTTCAGATGCTCTGCTCCTGTTCCAATGTGTGAAGCTAGCAAATGAAAAGCCAAATTCTGTCACTTTGGTTAGGTTGCTGGGGGCATGTACTCGTATCCTGAATATCAGATTAGGTAAATCTATTCACTCGCACATTGTTACCAGTGGTATTGAACTACATGTTGAGCTGGAAACAGCCCTCCTGGGCATGTATGCAAAATGTGGTCATATACAGCAGGCTTTCTGCATATTCAATTCAATGGATGATAAAAATCTGCAAACCTGGGCCATCATGATTTCTGGTCTTGCTGATCATGGACATGTAGAAGACGTTGTGTCCTCGTTGCCAGAAGGGAAGAATCTGGCTTTAGGCCGGATAGCTTATCATTTTCTGCAATCTTATATACTTGTAGTCATATTGGCTATGTTGATGCGGGGTGTGAATATTTTGAAAAAATGGCAAATGTGAATATTTTGAAAAAATAGCAAGTATTTATAACATCAGGCCAACTATGGAACATTATGGATGCATGGTGGATATGTTTGGACGCGCTGGAAATTAGAAGAAGCTTATGATATTATCAGGAGCATGCCTACAGAGCCTAATTCTGTGATATTGAGGAGTTTCATTAGTGCTTGTAAGCATCATGGTCATATTCCTTGCGCAGAAGAAAATATAAGGGAGATTCTCCTCAAAATAGGGCCTGATCTTGGATCAAACTATGTACTTGCATCTAGTTTGTCTTATCTTTTGGTTATTGCAGCGATGCGAACAACCTAAGATCGGCTATGAAAGTAAACGGGATAAAGAAATATTCTGGCAACAATTGGGTGCAGTCGCTTGATAGTCCTTCTGAAGGAAGCAGTAGAAGGATTTGGTAGTAATGTTTCTGTTTATGCCAATAGAAGAGGCAATTCAGATCACAGGAATGAAGGCACTGTTACATTCCAAAGACGAGAGAACACTATCAATGGTGGAGGAAAATAAATTGCTTCTTTTTGGGTAATACCACCAGGCTGAGGTAAAAGTTTAGGGGAGCTGTTGCTTTGACCATTGGAAGAGGATCACACTGAAGTTCCTAACATTCTTGCATAATTTTTAATAACTTGAAAAATGAAGATTACAGTGTGAGGTGATTTTGATTTGTAGCTCATGGGATATGTCATTTGAGAGGAACTCCACAAATTGGTATATTTCTGGAAGAGGAAAAGTCGTGCTCTGTCATAGCCACAACTCTGTTATCCTTCTCAAATTATTTCTATCAATCAATTATGCCTAGATATTGGACTATTTAGGATCAGCTTTATGAGTCTCCTATATCCATTCTACCTTATTTGGGGCCATTCTTTTCTATCCTGGTAAATGATTTGTTTTCTCGATAAACTACTCTTTCTTTTCAAAATATATGGTTAAGGTTAATCTTGGAATTCTATTCAGAAGTTGGGATGCCCTTAAAGTGGCACCTCAGCATGGCCTGAAACTTTGGTTAAAAACTATGAGGTATTCCCATGGGTAAACAATCTACCATGTTCCAATGAAAGGAATTACTAAGTTATTTGCTTTACATCATATTATAAGGTATCCAATCTATCATGTTCCAATGAAAGGAATTACTAAAAATGTTTCTGCAATATTTCTTACCTACCATACATTGTCATCAACTTTCCAAGGTATGTATTTTAAACTCGCTATATTTGATTTAAGTTACACACTGACAATATAAGAATTTTTCGGTATTACTCTATCCTACTTGGCTGAGTGATGTGCCTTTTGTTTTTAGATGTTGCAGAAGAGAAACTTGATGGAGAAAGGAAGGGTGAGGGTGGAATTCGTCTTAGTCCATTCGGTTTAGCTGCATACAAGATGCAAAATGATGTATGGCTAAACACTCATACACAAAAGGACTATGAAAAGCTATGTGATCTTCAAAATTGTTAATCTGCACGACCTAGTAATTTACTGATTTTAACTTTTCGCCTAAGTGTGAAACAAGTTGCCTAACGTGTTCCAACAAAGCAGTAAGGACAGTAAGTAAAAACACAATATTTTTACGTGGAAAACATCCGGCTCAAAAGGTGTAAAAAACCACGACCTGTACCCCTACAAGATTTAACTCCAACTTCACTAAATCACTGAGCCTCCACAAAAGATAGATTACAAACTTTGCAACCTACCTTAACTTCAAGTTATGGATTTAGATTACAACTTTTGTAATCCTAGGAACTAACTCTAATTCCTAACCTTCAACACAAACCTCCCAAGGTATATGTTCCCAACTCTTCTAGTTATCACAACCTGAAGACAACACTTCTAATTCAGTTTATAACTCACTGAACTAAGATTACATCAAGACTTAAATCACAAAGAGAAACTCCTAACACATAAAATCTGTAGAAGGATTAGGTTCTTTGATGTGTTCCTTCAGTTCGCTGGTAGCACTTGCGAAGTCAATTTCTCAATTGCTCTTTTTGCTCTGTAAGTGCACAAGTATTCTGGACGACTTCACTTCTTTTTAAATACAATTCTTCATAGAGTTATTGTTCACTTCAAACTCATCATTGAATTGAACTCTCTTGACTTAGAGTTCTACTTCAAGTAAGACTCCTTCAATTCAAACTCCTAGCTTCTTTGAACTTCTTCTTCAAATTACATTCATTGATTCTTTTGTATTGTAGTCAAACTCCAACACTTCAATTTAGGAGTAACTTGAAGAGTTCTACTTTAAGTGAGACTCCTTCTTCAATTAAAACTCCTTGCCTCTCTAGACTTCTTCTTCAAATCAAACTCATTGATTCTTTCTCTCTAATTCATCAGATGTTTATCTCCTTGGATTTTCTCACGAAATTAACATTATCCATTCCTTTATTTCTGCACTCCTGTCTGTATTCATTTTAAAAGCTTTCTCAAATTCAACTGTTTGTGACAGTACCTTTGGACCATGTTGACTGGCGTGTTTCATCTTTCTTTGTCAATCATCAAAACTGCATAAATCCAACAAATTCCCCCTTTTTGATGGTGACAAACCTCTTTTTTTTTAGCATTCAAACAATTTTATCTGTAGACACTGAAGCATGAAATACTAACATGATACAAAACAAGTTAGTCAATGGGTTATAAACACTGCACAACTCTTATCTCCCCCCTTTTGGCATCATTGAAAAGCTATGTAAATCCTATAATATACGAGCTACATTGATCAGTTAAACTATTCATGGCTACTGGCTATCACCAAAACAATCAGATAGCGACTTCATGCAACATAATAATGTATTATAGAGATCAAGAACAAGAGTCATTAAAGCAATAAATAATCATTCCATTAAACTGCCAGATAATGTACTATATAAGATCGAAGCCATACCGAATGAAGCAAAAACTATTGAGAACTAATCAAAAAATAAACACTAGACATGAGTAGAATAAAGCTAGAGACACTAACATTGAAAAGTGAAGAGATGAATGGAAAAGTGGCAATAATTGTGTCAACCAACGAATAATTTCAGCATTTTCATCCCTTTCTTCATGAAGAATAGCCTATAGATCTTAAATTCTTATTCGAAGGACATTTTTTTTTCTCATAAGCTACATGAGTAGCCTCCAATTTAGCAATTTTATCAGTGAAAATATTACTTCAACCTTTTCTTTGGAGTATCAACTTTCCTCATGAGGCATGTAGATCAACATGGTTCATCTATTCAATAACCTCTTTTTTTTTTCTTTTACTTTTTTCTTTCATTTGAAAAGTCCATGCCTAGATTGAAATTGAGTATTCCTCAAAAGTCACCAAGGGAATCATGTCATTTTTTTTCATGCTAGCTCTAAGATCTTCTTTAATAATGGCATCCTCTTGACACTTATGATTTCTAGATGGGAGTTCAAGGTGGAATAGAAAAAAAAGATGTGTTTCTGGAGTTGGTTCTTCCTCATGAACTGAAAATGAGGAACTAGATTTCCCTCCTCAAATGAGAATTATATATGTACTTAGTTAAGAGCAATTTGAAGAGGATATCATCACAAATATCAAGAGATGTACTTTGGTGAATATCTGATTTAAACTTGAAAAATAATAATCAAGAGGGCTAAGTGAGAGAGAACAATTTGGAAGAATAAGACTCTTGAGCTTTGCCGATTATTTTATTCTATATTAGAACAATTAATACGTGAAACTTGAGTGCTCAACTGTTTCACGTTATACAATATTAACCTCCATCAATATATAACATACCTGATAAGAGCAATTTTGTGATCATTGTTGCTTGTTTTCACCGTTTCTCTGCACAATCTAATACAAAATTAGGTTAAAACAAGTCAAGGATCTGGAATTGGGACACACAAATAAATGTGTAATACTAAATTGAATAACATTTTAGATAATAAAATTAAGGAGAACAATTATTCTAGCTAATCATTGAGGGGAGTCCATGCAATCTTAATCATCCCGAAGTCTAACTTATTCTTTTCATAATGCTCCCTACTTAGTGTCACAATCCATCAATTGTTGTTTGACAATGAACAACGTGATCCAACAACCACATACTTTTGTGGATAAATCAGTTTCAAGATTCA
Source organism: Solanum acaule (assembly GCA_036250505.1). Classification (NCBI taxonomy): domain Eukaryota; kingdom Viridiplantae; phylum Streptophyta; class Magnoliopsida; order Solanales; family Solanaceae; genus Solanum; species Solanum acaule. Next base: position 13,804 of record JAJOOR010012894.1, read on the forward strand.
TTGTTCCCCCTAACAATATGCCCTTCGTCTATTCAACAAATGAAACATGTGGTACAACGGGTTCCAATGCACTTTCATCAGTTTCACTTTAATCCTTATATTATTTTTTTTGCTTCCTCCTTACATATGCATTAGCTCCACTTTTTTCTTTCTTTTTTTAAAAATGACACATTCCCCCTTTTTGAGAAGTGAGCGAAAGGAACTTTTGTTTGACTTCATTGATATCTCTTAAGCAAGCAATATTTATGAATTAAATCACTTGCTTCCTTTCAACTTCACCTACAAAATAGCTTAAGGGTTAGTCTTAGGAACCCAGACAAGCTTGGGTCCTTTCTTATGATCAAAAGGGTGAATTAGATTTCTTCTCGCCCATCTAGGCAACTGGTTAGTGGACCTATTTCTGCCAACAGGTATAAATCTGTTTTCATTTGCGAATTTAGTATTTCTTTTTCTATAATCATTAGCAACTGGACACTCAGTAGTTGGATGCCCAATTTCACCACAAATATAGCACAAATCTTCAGATATAGTATTTTCTTTATGGAATCATGTACCAGCCTTCTCATTGTGCACCCTATCACTCAATTTCTTAACAATTCTGGAGGAATTCGTCCATATATTAGACTTTTCAAGATCCATTTTTAAATTGGAAATTTCTAGGTTCAGTTTTTTCACCTTATCTTTTTCACAGAAAAAATAAATTTTGCATTCTTTTTTAATCATGTTCTAATTTCTTCCCAATATCATTTATCTTCCCTTTTTCAATAATGGACAACTTAAGAATTTCAGATTTCAAATTCAACTTTGATGACTCAAGTTTATTAACCTGTTTCTTTAGAGAACAATTTTCTTCTTCAATTACAGTTTGCAGTTTTTGAGATCCATGCACTCAAATTTTTGATCTGCAAAATCTTTAAATAATTGATCTCTTTCACAGGTTAATTCTTCAAAATCATCAAATAAGCTACTTATCATGTTAATTAGTTCTCTTTTAGACAAAAGATGCATTTTTTCTTTCAAGTCAAGGATACTTACCTCAGATTTTGCTTCTTCTTCTTCCACGTCTAAATCTCAAATAGCCATGAAAGCGATCTTATCTACATTTCCATCATCAGTATGTTTTGATCCTGTTTCTTCGTGTGCGTCCATGAGAGTATCCCAAATTTGTTTTGCAGTTATGCAACTAGATATTCGGCGTTACTCATCTGGTCCAAGGCCACAAATAAGAATAAACTTAGCTTTGGCATTCTTTTCAAGAATCTTGAAGTCAGCCTCCTCGTATTCGCTCTTTTCCTTTTGTACGTCATTATTTTCAGCATCCTTCTTAGTTGGGTATTCTGGTCCATCAATAACTATATTGCAAAGTTCATAATCCTAAGTCTGAATAAAAGTTTTCATCATTGCTTTCCACCATGAGTAGTGCTGGCCATTGAATAATGGAGGCTTGTTGATATCTTGTCCTTCACAATATCCGAGTGGAGGTGCAGAATTCATCTCGATCTATTCTTAAGTGGTTAAACTTTTGACAAGAAAACCTGCTCTGATACCAATTGTTAATATGCACGACCTAGTAATTTACTGATTTTAACTTTTCGTCTAAGTGTGAAATAGGTTGCCTAACGTGTTCCAACAAAGCAGTAAGGACAGTAAGTAGAAACACAATATTTTTACGTGGAAAACACCCGGCTCAAAAGGTGTAAAAAACCACGACCTATACCCCTACAGGATTTAACTCCAACTTCACTAAATCACTGAGCCTCCTACAGGATTTAACTCCAACTTCACTAAATCACTGAGCCTCCTACAGGATTTAACTCCACGGAGGGGCTTCCTGATACCGTGGAGTTAAATCCTATAGGAGGGGCTTCCTGATACAAATTGATAATCTGCACGACCTAGTAATTTACTGATTTTAACTTTTCGCCTAAGTGTGAAACAGGTTGCCTAACGTGTTCCAACAAAGCAGTAAGGACAGTAAGTAAAAACACAATATTTTTACGTGGAAAACACCCGACTCAAAAGGTGTAAAAAACCACGACTTGTACCTCTACAAGATTTAACTCCAACTTCACTAAATCACTGAGCCTCCACAAAAGATAGATTACAAACTTTGCAACCTACCTTAACTTCAAGTTATGGATTTAGATTACAACTTTTGTAATCCTAGGAACTAACTCTAATTCCTAACCTTCAACACAAACCTCCCAAGGTATGTGCTCCCAACTCTTCTAGTTATCACAACCTGAAGACAACACTTCTAATTCAGTTTATAACTCACTGAACTAAGATTACATCAAGACTTAAATCACAAAGAGAAACTCCTAACACATAAACTCTGTAGAAGGATTAGGTTCTTTGATGTGTTCCTTCAGTTCGCTGGTAGCACTTGCGAAGTCAATTTCTCAATTGCTCTTTTTGCTCTGTAAGTGCACAAGTATTCTGGACGACTTCACTTCTTTTTAAATACAATTCTTCATAGAGTTATTGTTCACTTCAAACTCATCATTGAATTGAACTCTCTTGACTTAGAGTTCTACTTCAAGTAAGACTCCTTCAATTCAAACTCCTAGCTTCTTTGAACTTCTTCTTCAAATTACATTCATTGATTCTTTTGTATTGTAGTCAAACTACAACACTTCAATTCAGCAGTAACTTGAAGGGTTCTACTTTAAGTAAGACTCCTTCTTCAATTAAAACTCCTTGCCTCTTTATATTCCTTCTTCAAATCAAACTCATTGATTCTTTCTCATCAATTCATCAGATGTTTATTTCCTTGGGTTTTCTCATGAACGTAACATTATCCGTTCCTCTATTTTTGCACTCTTGTCTTTGTTCATTCTAAAAGCTTTCTTGAATTTAACTGCTCGTGACAGTGCACCTTTGGACCATATTGACTGACGTGTTTCGTCTTTCTTTGTCAATCATCAAAACTGCATAAATCCCAACAAATTCCCCCTTTTTGATGATGACAAACCTCTTTTCTTTGTGCATTCAAACAATTTTATCTGTAGACACTGAAGCATGATATGCTAACATGAAACAAGTTAGTCAATGGGTTATAAATACTGCACAACTCTTATCTCCCCCCTTTTGGCATCATTGAAAAGCTATGTAAATCCTATAATATACGAGCTACATTGATCAGTTAAACTATTCATGGCTACTGGCTATCACCAAAACAATCAGATAGCGACTTCATGCAACATAATAATGTATTATAGAGATCAAGAACAAGAGTCATTAAAGCAATAAATAATCATTCCATTAAACTGCCAGATAATGTACTATATAAGATCGAAGCCATACCGAATGAAGCAAAAACTATTGAGCACTAATCTAAAAACAAATACTGGATAGGAGTAGAATAAAGCTAGAAACACAAACATTGAAAAGTTAAGAGAAGAATGGAAAAGTGGCAATAATTGTGTAAACCAACGAATAATTTCAGCATTTTCATCCCTTTCTTCATGAAGAATAACCTGTAGAGCTTAAATTCTTATCTGAAGGACTTTTTTTTTTCCCTCATAAGTTGCATGAGTAGCCTCTAATTCAGCAAGTTTATTAGTGAAAATATTACTTCAACCTTTTCTTTGGAGTATCAATTTTCCTCATGAGGCATGTAGATCAACATGGTTCATCTATTGAATAACCTTTTTTTTTTGCTTATTCTTTTTTCTTTCATTTGAAAAGTCCATGCCTGGATTGAAATTGAGTATTCCTCAAAAATCACTATGGGAATCATGACTTTTTTTTTTCATGCTAGCTCTAAGATCTTCTTTAATAATGGCATCCTCTTGACACTTACGATTTCTAGATGGGACTTCAAGGTGGAATAGAAAAGAAAAAAAAATGTGTTTCTGGAGTTGGTTCTTCCTCATGAACTGAAAATGAGGAACTAGATTTCCTTCCTCAAATGAGAATTATACATGTACTAAGTTAAGAGCAATTTGAAAAGGACATCATCACAAATATCAAAAGATGTACTTTGGGGAATATCTGATTTAAACTTGAAAAAAAATCAAGAGGGCTAAGTGAGAGAGAACAATTTGGAAGAATAAGACTCTTGAGCTTTGCCGATTATTTTATTCTGTATTAGAACAATTAATACATGAAACTTGAGTGCTCAACTATTTCACTTTATACAGTATTAACCTCCATCAATATATAACATACCTGATAAGAGCAATTTTGTGATCATTGTTGCTTGTTTTCACCGTTTCTCTGCACAATCTAATACAAAATTAGGTTAAAACAAGTCAAGGATCTGGAGTTGGGACACACAAATAAATGTGTAAGACTGAATTGAATAACATTTTAGCTCATAAAATTAAGGAGAACAATTATTCTAGCCAATCATTGAGGGGAGTTCATGCAATCTTAATCATCCCGAAGTCTAACTTATTCTTTTCATAATGCTCCCTACTTAGTGTCACAATCCATCAATTGTTGTTTGACGAAGAACAACGTGATCCAGCAACCACATACTTTTATGGATAAATCAGTTTCAACATTCATTGTTCTCCCTATCAATATGCCCTTCGTCTGTTCAACAAATGAAACATGTGGTACAACGTGTTCCAATGCACTTTCATCAGTTTCACTTTAATCCTTATATTATTTTTTTTGCTTCCCCCTTACTTATGCATTAGCTCCACTTTTTTCTTCCTTTTTTTTAAATGACACATTCCCCCTTTTTGAGAAGTGAGCGAAAGGAACTTTTTTTTGACTTCATTGATATCTCTTAAGCAAGCAATATCTATGAATTAAATCATTTCCTTCCTTTCAGCTTCACCTGCAAAATAGCTTAAGGGTTAGTCTTAGGAACCCAGACAAGCTTGGGTCCTTTCTTATGATCAAAAGGGTGAATCAGATTTCTTCTCGCCCATCTAGGCAACTGGTTAGTGGACCTGTTTCTGCCAACAGGTATAAATCTGTTTCCATTTGTGAATTTAGTATTTCTTTTTCTAAAATCATTAGCAAATGGACACTAAGTAGTTGGATGACCAATTTTACCACAAATATAGCACAAATCTTCAGAGATAGTATTTTCTTTATGGAATCCTATACCAGCCTTCTCAGTGTGCACCCTATCACTCAATTTCTTAACAATTCTGGAGGAATTCGTCCATCTATTTGACTTTTCAAGATCCATTTTTAACCTGGAAATTTCTAGGTTCAGTTTTTTCACCTTATCTTTTTCACTGAATAAATCAATTTTGCTGTACATATTCCATCCTTTCTGGGTCCTGATGCGACTGTCTCAAATAGTGATTTAGAAGGCCGAGTTCCGACGGCAAAACACTAAAAAGGTGAGCTCTACTACAAAGGTACCTTTCGTTTTCTTATTAGTTGCTTGGCTTATAGGTATGGGTAGGTGCCTTAGTGGGATTGTCGATAAGCATGACCTTGCAAGTCCTTTTTCTTGTTGGTTTCAACGATTGTGTTCTTCTTTTGGTGTATGTAGATGACATTATTATCACAGGAACTGTTTCTTCACTAATCACTAGCCTCCAGCAGCAGCTTAAGGATTCTTTTCATATGAAAGATCTTGGTACTCTTACATACTTTTGGGGTTAGAAGTTCATTACAATTCTTTAAGTGTGTTCTTGAACCAATAGAAATACACTGAGGACTTGATTGATTTGGCTGGTCTTCAAGAATCTTTCTTTATAAATACTCCATTGGAATTGAATGTAAAGTACTGTCGTGTGGAAGGAGATTTTCTTCCTGATCCAACTTTGTATCGGCAATTAGTTGGGAGCCTAAATTATCTTACTATTCCTCGACCTGATATCTCATTTGCATGTCAACAAGTGAGTCAATTTATGCAGGCTCCACGCCATCTACTGTTGTCACTCTCTTGGAGTGTGAATGTGTTGAGGGAAAGGCAAAGGGTAGGTCTCAAGTGTCAGATCTTCTAGAGAAGCAAGCCTCTCTCAAACGAGAGCTAACTAACCTTTTAGTAATCCTGAATGATAAGGAGGTTGAGATTGCACAACTTAAGGCTCAGTTGCAGAGGGCTATCTCCAAGGAACCTGGTACCAATTCTGTGGATGAGAAAGAGGTCGAAAAGTTGAGAGTTGAGAATGAGCAGTTGCTGAAGACAAATGTCATACTCAATGAGGAAGTCAAAGTTCTCAACAAGAAAATCATTCAAGCTCATGTTGGTGCAAATGAGTGAATGACTTTGTTGATGAAATCCCACACTCCCCCTCCGTCCTAAATGAGTCATGTCCCCATGTCATCCAGTCTTTCCTTTGAACTCTAGTGGCCAAGTTGCAAAGTGTACTGCTTTGACTGACTTCTGTGGTTAGCTCTGCAATCTAATGATATTTCTTGTTGTGCCCTGTCTAGTATGTTTTTATCTTCTCTTTTTCTGCTTACTTGTGCATGTAATGTGTGGCCCATGACCTAGAGTTTCCTAACGCTTTGCATGTAGCCTGCGTATGTTTACTACTACTCATTTTCAATGATGTCAAAAGGGGGAATTTGATTGTAACTGCTTGTGAAATTAAGAAGAGAAAAGAGGAGACATGGATGGAATACTATAGTTAGGGGGAACTGCTTATGGATGGGAATACTACTGATAGGGGGAACTAATGTTTATTTTTTCTGAATGAATGATTAACTCATGTGAGGCTACTTGTAGGTTGTTTGTCATCTTCAAAAAGGGGGAAAATGTTAAGTCTTAATGCTCCCAGATGTTTTGATGATCTCCTCACAAATGCAGGGACCCGATCCTCTGTAGAGTATGCTCGTCCAGGCCCATGTGCTATAAGCCGGAAAGTTGTCCGCGGCAGAAGTTGGTGAGGTCGTCAGTGTACCAAACCAATCAGAAGAGACGAGGTTGTTTGTCCAATGGGTATTAACTCTTGATGGTTGATATATTCAACATGACAAACAACAAATCACTCATTCATGCAAAGAGAGATATTCAAGCTTCAAAAACAGCAAGGGACCTCATAGACTGTCCAATTGCTTCCTGAACTAGCTGTTACTTTGATTGCTTGTATTTGTGCTTATATTGTAGGATTCATTTTGCTTGTGTTAGAAACGTTTCAAACTTGGGTGAATCATTGTAAGAACTTAGTTGAGGGCAACTTTGTGTCTTACGCTAAAGTCTATATTAATCAGTTGGGTTAGTATAGTGGGCAATGCAGACATTGCTTAGGCTCATTGAGTGATAGTGTATTACTCAAAATAGAGATTAGGTGGTTAATCTCGTGTGTGTTGTAAACTGGGTTTTACTTTGGCTTGTGAAGTTTAGTAAAAGCTATTTGAAAACCCTGTGAGACAGGTCGTGGTTTTACTCCCTTGAGCAAGGAGGTTTCCACGTAAAGTTGTGTGTTCTATCTTTACTTTTAGTACTTATCTTCTGTTAATCTTAATTGTGCTAAGAACTTGGTCCTATCGTAACTAGGGGACGCATACATTCCAACACATTCCCTTCTCCATTTCATTCAACAACTACTCTGCTAACTTCCTTCCCAATTAACCATCCTTGATTTGTTTGTAGATACTCAGATCAGACCCAATTGAGTTGCGCCTGCCTCCTTTTTCTATTTCTAAACCCAAATCTCAAACCCATTGAATCTTTTTTTTATTTTGTAGTATCTGATATGACCTAATTTATTTGGGCAAAAATTGTGTTTCTATGTAATTTGATTTGAGTGCTCTTTTTATAAACCCTTTTGGATGACCTTTTTACCCAACCATATATTCTTTGCACAAACTATTAGTAGTTTCACCCCGGTAGCCTTTAATTTCTCTGACTATTTGTTGATTCTCTGTGTATTATTTTGTTATTATCTGATTTTTCTTATACTTGTGTTACTTTTTTTTGGGCTGCTTTGTGTGGTAATTTCTACCTCCTTCTCAATTATAATTTTCTCTTTGAATTTGAGTCCTCTTGAATTTTTTTTCTTTATTGGGATTGGAATGTTGGTACTTTCTTTATCCTTTTGTTTTAGTTCTGATTGACGATACTATCAATTCATCTCCAAACTTTGTTGGATTGTAATGCTAGTTTAGTAGATATGAAAGGTAGATGAGAGATGGAAGGTGAAGTAGAATTGTAATGCTACTTTGGTAGCTCGCCTTGATATAACTGGTAAAGTTTCTGCCATGTAACTAGGAGGTCACAAATTCGAGCCGTGGAAATAGCCTTACATAGAAATGTAGGGTAAGACTGCGTACAATAGACCCTTGTGGTCTAACACTTTTTTGGACCCTACATATAGCAAGAGTTGAGTGATTAGGCTACCTTTTTTCACTATGAGAGGTGGGGTAGTGATAGAGGTGTGGGGTGGTGAGGATGGGGACTACGTGATGAGGTTAAGATGAGATATTATATGTATCTAGGTCGACTTTTGGCAACCAAAACTTCTAAGTGAGAATTATTTTTTGGAAATAAGATTGGACTATAAACAACCACAAGGTTGGCTTTGATATAATGATTAGAGCACATCACGTGACGTGTGATTTAGACACATATTATGGCGTCATACCATGCCAGTCGCTATAGATAAACGCCAAGTATGTAAGTGGAGATGACTAGAGGTAAGAACTCATTATTCGTCCGAGTTTCGAACCCTGACACTCCAGAGTTTCTAGGTTGTAAAAAAGAAGAAGATTGAAGCCTATACAACTTGGACTTAATTTTGTTGTGGTTTGAACATCAACATGATGAAACCTGTGGCAAGAAATAGCACTGATAGCAACCATGCAGTAAGTTAACCAAATGCCCAAATCCTAGGCCAAAATTTTACTACTTGTTGAAATATAGAGCTGCATGAGATGTTTACAAAGCTCTACAACGGTTTTGGTACAAAACTGAATTCCTCCCAAATCACAAAGGAAAATATATCTCAAACAATCTAACAATTTCCCCCCATCAAATGAATTGAAAGAGCGTACATCAGTTTCTTGGAGAAAACCATCTAAAAAACATAACAAGAATGATGGCGGAGGCTGTGAATGAGTTCATAATGAGTAACCTCCACGCTCCATGTTAGAATGCGCGGTGAAGAAATTGAAGTCATGATGACTATAAGAAAGCTGCTTCAGCCATGAATCTGCAGCATTTTGAAGATCACATAGTTTTTCATAGTCCTTTTCTGTATGAGTGTTTAGCCATACATCATTTTGCATCTTGTATGCAGCTAAACCGAATGGACTAAGATGAATTCCACTTTCTCCATCGGGTTTCTCTTCTGCAACATCTGAAAACAAAAGGCACATCACTCAGTCAAGTAGGGCAGAGTGATACCGAAAAATTCTTACATTGTCAGTGTATATAACTTAAATCAAATATAGCGAGTTTAAAATACATACCTTGGAAAGTTGATAACAATGTATGGTAGGTAAGAAAGCTTGCAGAAACATTTTTAGTAATTCCTTTCATTGGAACATGGTATATTGGATACCTAATAATATGATGTAAAGCAAATAACTTAGATATGTAAAATAAACTGACTAAACATGAGAGAAAGAAAGCATTTCTGTAACATCTTTAACTAGAGTTATCAAAGGAAAAAATCATAAAGACTAAGAAGATTTATATATATATGTACCAAGCAACAACTATCCAACTTGCAGCAGACAATTCAGTGCTCTTTAGCGTCGCGAGTCCAGGATAGTGCTGAGTAAATTCAAGGATCTTTAGCAAACCCAAACAAATATTAGCTTCATAAAAAGATGTGAAATGATATATACTATTGATCAAAATAATTTGGTGTCATGTGAAAGCTAACCAAACAAACCTCAAAAGTCTATGAGTAAGAAGAGAAATGAGAAATGAGAAATATACCAAAAGATATACAAACATTTAACATGGTTTGGTCAACCGATTTACGTCCACAAGAAGAGATGACCAATTCACTATATAAATATGAGAGTACAAAATATCGAAGAAGTAACCTCACACAATTCACTCGGAATAAAAAGAGGTCCACACAAGTGTTAACATAACATTTGTGTCTCACCGTTTCTCCCCCTATACAAAACTCTCAAAGCCCCTAGGACTATATTGTGACTGTTGATTAAGTTGGAAGGAACGGGTCTCTATGTATAGAGTCGTAAACCTTTTCCTAGAAGGAAAGGACTAACAAAATATGGATACTTAAGGAAAAGGTACTTAAATATGGACCATATTACTATAACAATAAGCCTATCATACTCAAACAATGGGAGCTTGATTTTGATTTTGATCAAGAAATTGTCTAATCCCACTATGGGTGAAGTTACTTGGGTTGCCTATGAGGTATTGGTCCACTTAAGCTCGAATCAAAGTGGCTAGTGCAGTAGGGAGACCTTTATACACAAATTGCTTTACAATCAACTCTGAGAAAATCTCATATACCAGAATTCCGATTGAAGTGAATGTTTCATAATCCTTGCCCGAGGTTATTCAAATTGAGGCACCGATTCGGTAAAGTCCCCTCTCCTACTAAAGTCAAGAATTATAGATCTATTGCATGTTATACTACCTAATATAGTTAGTAGACTCGATGTGATCAATCTCTACTTATGGAACAAAGTTGTTATACAGAAGCAATTGTTGAATGTAGTAATGAAGAAGGATTTTCTATGGATTCAATGAGTCCTTAGTGTCATGTGCCGCACGGAGCTTTAGTGAGACTCTAAGTCCGTGACATTAGTTACTTTATGAAACATAGTGACTTAGAAACAGTTCAAATACCTAAGGGTAAACACAATAGGGTTCACTGGTCTCAACTTTTGGTGTTGTGCATACAAGTAAAGTCTATTCAACTTAATTGTTACTTGCAATATAATGTAGCCCATACCGTTACGTCAAAAATAATAAAATTTTACATAATAGATGTGAAATTTCAAGAGTAATATAATGTGTGTACCTTATCTGAAAAGGGAATTCTCCAAAAAGGAGAGCATGTCTCAGAATAGTGGAAATAGAGATAGCCAAGGCGGTCTCTTGAACCATCCCACTCAAAACATGAATCTGCAGAAATGGAGTTGTTACTTATAGTTCTCGACAACTTCTCGCTGTTCTCACTTGCATCACTCCAAGATTCCATCTCGAAATCCACATCATGATCTCCAGAAGATGAGTTTCTACAGAACACATAACAGGATCATCAATTTTTTCAAAAGTCTATATATTTAAATTGGTACACTCTTACTAAAGAAATTAAATAGAATTGTATGAGAATAAAATGGTGATACAAGAGGAACTAAACACAATAAAGTATAAAGCATAAAAGAAACATTGTAAGGAGGAAAGAAGGAATTAAAAAGATATCAATAATTTCTTTGAAGAGAGACAAGGGAACAAAGTTTAGAAACTCTTCTTTCTTAATAAAGAGAACTAAATTTGACCATAACAGTGGTACAACTAGAAGCAGCAAACTCAGGATTTGAAAACTTCGGGTGCACCAATATTATCTTAGTGAAATAGCGCTCAAGCTGGATTCAAACCCAGGTCTCGCGGGTGGTTCCTTAAGCTTTTAGCAATAGCACAATGACACTTCTATGTTCCTTATCTGTGCCCTATTAATTATATTCTAATTTCTATCAGTTTCTCAAGATAGATATACATATACACATGATTTTTTTCCGAAGTTAACAGGTGCACATGCACGCTCATCTATAGGGGTGGGTCTGCCTCTGGGTACAAGTAAATGTAATTTCTACTCGATATGGTCTTTATGAATTAAAAGGACCTGTCTAAACATTTTCTAATTAGGCTTGATGAATTCTTGAGTAGAAAATGTACATTGACATGCTCACAAAAGGCCTTTACCTAGCACTACTATTTTTTATAAAGCCAAATGGATAAAGTTTTTAAGAACATGCTTATTGTGTGGAAGTTGAAGAATATTTTTGATAAGAAACATAAGGGAGAATATATATTTGAAGAGACATAAGATTATGATTAGGTTATCTAACCTAGCTAATTAACAAACTACAAATGAAGGAAAGGTTAGTCATGTAGCTGATTAAGTAAGATCACAACTCTTGTTTATTATGTAAGCTTAGCTATTTGTACAAATTGAAAGAGGCTAAAGTTGTTAATGTCTATAAACTCAAGAATCTAATAAACCTTTTAGAGATCGAGGTGAACTACTATAAGTTTACAAATCATGTGAAGTAAGTTTGTTGTATATATCGACATGAAATATGTAAGGGGTCGTTTGGTGCAAGGGATAAAAATGCATAGTCATGTGATAAAATTTTGGTGTCTTGTTTGGATAATTTATCCCACCATTTATATCATAGTGATGGATGAGTTATCCTATATACATGGTGGGATAAGTTATCCCAGGATAACTAATCACAGGATAATTAATCCTGGGATAACTTGTTCCCAACCAAAAGTGTTGAAACAACAAAGAACTTTGTTTTTAAAAAAGAAGATTGTCAACATAGAAGCTATCATCAAGTGAGAAGAGGGGCATCAAGATCTTATGAATATTGAAGATGCTACAAGAGTACATATGAAGACTTATGAAGTTGCTATGAGTTTGATATCATCAAAAAGGAAGAATTTGTTGAAACACATGATCTCTAGATTTGCATTCAACATCTTATGAAGCTAGATGTAAAAACTTATATGTTTTAACAACAAAACATAAAATAACAGCAAAAAATAAAATAAAAAAAATAAAAATAGAAGATCCTTTTGAAAGAATAGTCACAGTTATAGATAAAAATGATTATAGTTATAATGAGATTGATATAGAAGAAGATTTA
>JAJOOR010012895.1:0-17412 GCA_036250505.1 Solanum acaule
TGAATGAGTGTTCGTAAACAAAGTTATCTAATATCTATATGGTAGGAATTAGTCAAATAGTGCAAGCTTGATATAAGGGTAAAATTTATTTTTAGTATTTAAATTAAATATATGGTAATAATGGATGGATATATAATTGGTTGACTAACTCTATATCTATATATAACAAGATGAAGGTAATCTTTTGATAGTTTGGTGAGATAATAAAGGAGATGGTGGTAGCAACTATAAAGAACTGTTATTTTTGGTGGACAACGTGGACATGGCATTATATTATTTTAATTTATTTGGTATGGGTTTGGTGAGAAAAATATGATAATTATTTCATAATTTTAATATAAATATGATTTAAAAAAATTAAGTGCTCAACATGACACTTATATATTGCACTTTGACCATAAATTTAGGTGTTTTTAACCCTAGAAACAATGAGAATATAATGAAATTAAAGATAAAGAAAATAATGATAATGATATATGTAATGACAGTGACAATAATAATGATGATAATCATAATCATAATGACTATGATAACAATGGCACTGCCATTAACTCAATGTGATTAAAGGTTGGATGGAAATTGATGGTTACTTGTAATTGGTAGGCACGTGGATACTTAAATTTATATAAAATTAAACAAGTAACATATCATATATGACATTATATATGTAAGATGTAAATTGTCACATAGGACATGTGTGCCTACTTGATCAACTCTATACAAGTTAAAGTGTATATTTGTGCACACTCAAAGTTGGAGGGCATAAATATCAAAAGAGGCTAAGTTAAAAGATATGTTTATGTATTATGCCTATTTTTTTTCCTTTTATAATCAAGAAAGTTGCAACACATAATTCAAAACTCGATAGATTATGGATACCACTCCTATATAAACTCCGTGCCAAGTCAAAACTCAGATCAACAAATTGTAACAGAGGGAGTATAACTCAACCGAAACAAGGAAAGAACATAGCAGAGAATAGATAGTGTGAAATGGATTTCTTAAGAACTCAATGAACAGAAAACACTGCAGAGGGCAGGTTCAAATCTAAATACAAGATGTATTATAAACACAGCAGAACTAGACGATAGCATAGCCGATACAACACTAAATATACCCTGTTGGCATCGCCTTAGGCAGCTCGATACGAGAATGCTCTTTCTACTTTAAGAGTTAAGAAAAGAAAACCAAGAGCGGAGAAGCAAAGGGCAACGAACATAATCACTAGCATTGTCTGCAACGAGATGTAGGGGGCGAGGAAAAAGACCATGGCAATTGCAAAGCTCTGCCAAAGCTTAAGTTGGGCAAATGCTCCTTCCTGTTAAGCACCAAATAATTAGATGTTCAGTGTAAAGAAAACGATCATCCAATGAAAGACTGGTATAATATTTTAAGTAACAGAACGGAATAAGACGCCTCTAGATAGAATTCAGCACATTATTAATATGAATAATGAACAACAGTGATGTTTATACCATTTTGTTTGGGTAAACCTTAAATGAGAATCTATGGTGAACACACTATGTTTCTCTATTTGTGGAGATTGCCATTAAACTACATTCAAGCATATATCATTGCTAAACGCCAAAATGTAAGATCATGTTTTTGTACCTCCATTTAACATATTGAAGCGTATGATCATCTCATCTAAAAAGTTAAGTTGTTAGAGAGAGCACACTTAAATTTACTTAATTATTTATTCAACTCATAATGTGCTCTCTCTAAATGTGTATTTGCTTAATTATGTCTTCACCCGGTTCATTTTTCATGGCCAAGTACATGGAAATGCTTTTTATAACTAGTGGCAGTGAGACTCAAACCCAATACCTTTCTCTACTTTGATATCGTGTTGAATTGTATGAATATGTCCTATAAAAGCTTAAGCTAGTAGTGAGAGCACAGCATTATTTACTTAATTATATCTACAGAAAAAACTGGATGCACTTAAAGCTCCCGCTATGCATGGGGTCTAGGGAAGGGCCGAACCACAAGGGTTTATTGTATGCAGCCTTACCCTACATTCCTGCAAGAGGCTGTTTCCACGGCTTGAACAGGTGACCTCCTAGCCACATGGCAACAACTTGACCAGTACTTTATCATATCTACAATAAAGAATACAATATGCTTCAGCAGTAGAGCCTTCAGACACGTCTGCATTTAACAAGGGGTTGAGGTCGGGGTCGCAATCTTTCTAACCTACTTCACTTGACCTAGTCAGAACATGCCTTGCCACACTGTCTAAGCCATTTTTGTACTAGTTTCTACATAAGTAAAATGAAAGAAAAATAGAAGGGATCATCACATCTTCTCCTGGTCTGCCAAAATCAAGACCTATATCAGTTAACAAGATTTTGAATCCCCCTAAAGACAATGTCCAGGCCTCCTTCCTTCCCTATAGTTTTTATGTCGAGTAGCATTTCAGGTGATTGAAGCTTAAACACCACCGGCAACCTTTTGCCATTCAATGTTATGCATGAATTCTTCGGTGATGACTATGAGATTTGAATTTCTTTGATGGAAGAACTCACCCTGGCCCCTGGGCAGTCTAGTCTATGTAACTTAGCACAGCGACTTATAACAGCTATCTTTATTTGTCGTCCGCGTTATTCTCATGACCACTTTGAATTTCATATGGATCCTTATAGGTTTAAATCAGTGGAAAACTTAAAAAACGCAGTTAGAGGGAATCATACAATTTTGTACTATGATGGTAAAGGCTTTTCAACTTTTATCGACCACCCTAAGTATCATATTCAGGAACTATTTTCAAAGAAGACAAAGATGTAGGGAAAAGTTGGCAAATTAGTACCAGATCATCCTTGAAGAGTATCCCGAGCAATGCACTTAGCTGGGTATTCAAGACTCCATCACCTATGCCCCACAAGGCTGCAACGAGAAGTGGATATAGTATGCCGAGAGCTCCAGCAGTCACACTACAATAGAGGAAAACGATAAGATCTCAAGTACCAGTGTCAACTTCTTCCAAAAAGTAACAAGGGAACATTACACAAAGCAAACCTGTGAGCCAGTAGAATCCATACCAATACAGCACCCTGAACTAAAGCTCCACCCGAGACAATTATCGAGATAGATGAGAGACCAAAGGTGAAATGCCCAGCCACTAGAGAACACTGAGACAATGACCACCCAAAGGTACAATAGAATAATTATCACGGCATTATATCAGATAAGTTCAAATTCTACCTGGGTACTACTATCAAATCTAACATACCCACAGTTCTATAGAGAATGTGCATGCAGAGTTACAAATTTTGAAGTAAATTTGAAAAAGCTTACTGTAATAAGTAATGTCTAAGATTTGCATAAACCTATTTGAAAGCATTACAAAATATAACTATGATAGATTATCTAAAAACTGTATAGTTTTATGACAAGCTAGATAAAATTAGTGAGCAACCAAAACCAACGCAGCAAACATTGCAGAGGTAGTATGTCAATCCATTGGATTAGGGTCATTTTTTGTCTAAAGTTTTAAATTTCTTCTTCTTTTTTTTGATAGGTAAATAATTTTATCAGTCATGGGAAAATCTCCATACTCCGGCAGTATACCTAAACATGAATATTTTTTATTCCAGACACAGTAAAATTCAAGCATGTATCAAGATTATGTATGAGTTCAGAACTTCCTGTGATTGTGTTAATGGAAAAGTATATATCTGGAGCTGCCACAATCTAGAGTACCTACACTTTCTCTCGATTAGCAAAGGTTGATTTAATAGAAAACATGTATTGTGCCTTTATATTTGTCATGTTATTATTTTCTGTATATACAGTTTAAACTAATGTGATTTCTTCATAAGTTTATGAGAGAACATGTTTACAGTTATGTAGGATGTTTCCACAAGGGAAGAACAGAAATGGATATGTTGTGTGATCATAGTCATATTAAAGTTACTTACTAATCCTCCAAATAAGTTGTCATTGAACTGTTGTAATAATATTTGAAGATTTTTCAATGTTTACGAACATGAGCAAACGCTCTTTGAGTCTTCTTTTTATATTCACTGGGCTCACGTGAATAATTGATTTACACAGTTCCTTCAGTCACGCAGAGAAAACTAATACTATATAGGGAATAAGTGTAACAAGATATTAGTTGCACTTAAGTAAAAGCTCTATGTCATTCACATCAGTTTTTACTCTCAATACAAAGTAACTCAAGAACAGTTTTCTAGTTAAAATTCTATCAAACATAATAGATAATAAATTGCACTTTGATTACAACATAATTTGCCACCAATTAGCACTATACAGTAATTATATATTTCCCAGACACAAGATCTTTGTATCTTAATGACTTAAATGCACCTAAAATACAGCTAGAGTAGATTGTTTGCAATGACTATTTTATGGATGATCTGTTACTTGGGTTAGTTCTCAATCCAATGCCACTACACTTCTATCCCTCAAGATTATCAATTACTCTCTCAGACCATAGTACATTCATTACTACGACTACCTTAGTATAAATAAAAATGCAACAAAAAAATTATAATTAAAGGCGTACAATAGACTAGAAACACAACAAAAGAGAATGTGAAAAGGACAAATTTACTGCTCTAGTTTCCTCGTAGAAGACTGAAGAACATACCACAACAGTGGCAAACATGTCAATAGCATGCCATCCAGTACCATAAAGAGTAAAAGCAGTTTGCTCAAAGAAACACAGTCAAACTACAAAACAAGTCAACCTATGACTCGTTATGGGGATGCCTTTAGGGGCAAAAAGAAAGGGCAGTAGCATTTGGCAGGGGGTTGTTGATAGGTGCAAGAATAAGCTCACTCCATGGAAAAAGTAATACCTATCTTTTGGGAGCTGGCCGATTCTTACTAACAGTACCTTGGATGGGATTCCTACATACACTATCTCTTAATTCAGTATGACTACAACAGTTGAAAGGAAATTAGACTCTATAAGGAGAAACTTCCAATGGGCTGCGAACTCAAACTGAAAAAAGACTCATCTGATCCAGAGGCAAACGGTTATTAAAGAAAAAAAGGATGGTGGACTGCGGGTAAGGAATCTGAAAATGCATAAAAAAAAATACTTTTTTAATGGCTCTAGAGATATAGTAAGGAAAGTGATGAGATTTGGCAGCAAGTTTTGGATGCTATATATGGTGCAAAGTTAGGGTGGAAACAAAATCCTCCACAATTGAAAAGCTGTGGGGAAATCTGGAAGATGAATTTCTACCGGTCACTAGATTAGAGGTGGGAAATGGTAGGAGGATTAGATTTTGGATGGACACTTGGTGTGGAAATGAGGGATTCAAAAGCAGGTTTCCGGTCTTGTTCAACTGTGCTTTGAATAAAGATGGGGGTTATCTTGTAGAATTTAATTCAGTAACTGGATGGAGTGTTACTTTTAGAAGAAATCTAAATGATTAGGAAATAGACAGTTTTTTGCCAACTACTACAACAATTGAATTCATGTTCAATAGAACAAGACAGAGCAGACAGGTTAGTTTGGGTTAACAGTAAGGATAAGGTATTCTCTGTCAATAACTGCTACAAAATGTTGTTGCAACAGTTTAGTCCCTCACTGGCCTGGAAGATGATTTGGAAAACCAAATCACCTGTGAAAGCAGCTTCTTTTGGTTGGCTAGCAGCTAGGGATGCTTGTCAAACACAGAACAAATTAAGGAGAGATTTTTCCTTGTGCAGCAAATGCTATTTCTGCAATTCATAGGAGGAAACCATTGAACATCATTTCTTGCATTGCAGATTTTCAAGACAATGCAGGGAAATTTTCTTTAGCATAATGGGCATATCTTTGGTGTTACCAGAGAAAATTAGTAGCTTGTTGGTACTCTTTAAATAAAATCCTTACTTGACAAAAAAATGAAGCGATTGAATTAGTCTATTACTAATTTTGCATACTTACAATTGCATCAAAAACCCCATATACGGCCATTGCACCACCAACACCACTCTCTCCCATTGTAGGCTGAACGATATACTTTGTGAATTCAGCCCTGAAACACATTGCAAATCAAAATACAGCACAAGAAGCTCCAAACTCTACTATAATGAACTATTAGAAGCATCATTTACCATACAAATGCTTGTTGTAAACCTGAATATGCAATAAGAGGGATGATCAAAAGCATTCTTATGTCTTGTAAAAGGGTAATGATAGACTTGAGCAAAGTTGCCACAGAAGAAACGGAACTAGAGGAGGAGTCTTGCTGTCTTGCCTCCTCTTTACCAGCTCTCTTACTCAAGAAGCACATCAAAACGGCACCAAGGGTTACGGTACAAACAAAAACCAAGAAAAGTACAGTTGTTCCACTAGTGCTTCCTCCCTGTAGCATCAGAAAACTAGCAAATCTTAGTGAAAGACAAAAAAGATCTTGAACAGTTGAGCATTTAATCTCAGTAGATGCTTACCTCTTCGTCTCTCATCAAAGCAAGAGTGATAAGATTTCCAACAAACTGCAGGATGATGAAAGTTATGTGTATGGAAATATCATGTGAGTAGAAATATGTATTAAGAAGCTTTACTTGCAAAGTTCATAAAAGGTACCTGATGGCTTGCAAACATTCCCCAGAATACACCATTGAATTTACCAATTATAACTGCTTCATTTAAGATATGATCATTTGCATGACTGCGTGCTGCGGAAGTAAGATATGTTCCCTAACCACAAATGACAAGATTAAGGTTATTGCTGAAGCCAAAAACAAAGTTCAACTCCTAAAAGAAAGTCATACCTGCCCAACCCATATTATGGAGGCAGCAAAACCAAGGTATAAAGAAGCTGGGACCATGGTATACCTACAAGATAGTTTAATCAGTTGCTGACAATTCAAATTCACGAACATCCTAAACAAACATGTATCAAGAAAAAAACACCCAAAACCTTACGAAGTGTTAGCATTAAGAAAGAAAGCATAATCCATAAAAGATGGGTAGTAGAAAAGGAAAACAGGAAAATTGTGTAAATGGACTAAATTTATATCTATGTTTGATGCAGGAAGATAAGTACGTGCCAAATAACTGAAACATAATTAATTTTGAATAATTATGTTTTAATATCTCACAGGAATGAGGCAAGAATTAAACTCATATTGTAAAATCAAGATGAGAGAACTTTTAAAAATGTTCTGATCATTTATGAGGTATGTTAAAGGTCATTGACTAATTTCCTTAGCATTAGGCCCATTACGAGTCCAAAATAAGATATACATAGGCTATAGCTCATTTATATCTTTTCAAATAAAGTATAACTTAGTCATATCCTAGAAAATCAAGAGAACACACGTCTCATGGTAAAAATACAGGAATATACATGAAAAGAGAAGAATTTACGGAAAGTAAAATCTATACTGGAAGTGCAACCAGACTAATGTACCATTAAGTCCCAGATGTAAGCATATGATTCACCTAGCACCTTCACTGCCCTCGGAGATTAGTATTTTCCAAAGTACCAAGCTCCCAAAGTAAATTTATGAGAAATGAAAAAAGGCAAGAGTAATTGTAGGATGCTATGTCTATTATCCTGAGACATTCATTTTCAGAACATGACTTAGTCACTGCTTCTATGTCTCGAATAGAAGAAATAGTTGTCAAACAGCGCATCAAATCATGTTAAATGTTGTCACTTTGGACCACATGAACCAAGCATATCTTTTGCCTGGTACATAAGGAAAGAAAAGAAGGCTCTATGCCTGATTCGAACTAAACTTGAGGGAAAAGAAGTCATAGAAAATTTGCCCTAGGAAATTAAATCTTAGAGCTATCAATGGAAAAACTTTAGTCATACAACACTCTGAGTTCTAAAATCAAGATAGAATTGTTCAAGAAATCTCAAAGATGCAATACAGATACTACCCATTTAAATTATATTGACTTTAGTTCCTTTTCTTTTTTGATAAGGAACATTGACTTTAGTTATTATGAAACAACGAAACAGCTCCCAACTTGGTTCTGATGACTTCTTCAAGTGAAAGGTAAGGAGGAACAGCAGAGTTATCCAGAGCCAACTAAAAGTCATCATAGTCTTCCAGGGCTACACACATCTATCGAGCATCATATCCAACTCAATAAACTCCTTTACAGCCCATTTGTTGCAGCCACAACAGAAAACAATGAATATTTGAATAAGCCACTAAATAAGTCCAGCCACAGCGATGGAGAAGATTCAAGCTTTAACAACACTATAATGCATTAGGACTACTATCAAGTAGAGACATCTGTAGTCTGTTGTTTATGGACTGCTTTGTAAAAACAAGCATTCACAATAACTGACTAGAGACTAGAGGGCATCGCCATCTCTGATAGAGCAAGCAGACGTTGCTACTGTTAACTGTTTTAGGGGCTTCAGTTATCATATTCAGTTAACCTATGAGCAAAGCAGATTCATCCTCAAGTATTTCTTCATTTTCTTCCAGAGTCTGACTCTATGTTTCTATGGATGCAGTTTGTCTTTCTGGCATTACCTAGGAGAGGAGAATTCCGATGTGAATAAGCAATAGTCCTTCCTTGACAAGTATGTGCATAAAGATTGATGGCAAGTCTGTTACTAATTCTATTAACATCAAAAGGACGACTATAACATAGGTTTGGCTGGCTTCTATGGTCTTGCAGTTTGTCTTGGCATAACCTAAGTTTCATAAAGTGGTTGTTAAACTAGCTATGTTGTATGGGGCAGAGTATTGGACGGTCAAGAACCCGCACATTCAGAAGATGAAAAAGATTAGGAATGCAGATATTCTGGACAAGGTGGGAGTGGGCCCTGTGGTAGACAAGATGAGAGAGGTGAGACTGAGATGGTTCAGATATGTAAGAGAAGATGTTCAGATGCCCCAGTGAGAAAGTGAAAGAGGTTGGCAATATGGATCTGAGGAGAGGTAGAGGTAGGTCGAAGTAGTACTGGGAGAGGTAATTAGACAGGACATGACACACCCGAGGAGAGGTAGAGGTAGCTCTGTAATTAAATACTTCTTCGCGGCTAATGCCACAACCTCACAAGGAGAAATATGAAATCTGATAGACCTCTATATTTATTCCAATGGAGTACAAGATTCCTATTTCCACTCACACTAAGGATCCATAAGCACACAAACATTGTTAAACGCAAATCCAATTTCAAAAGAACTACAATCACAACTCACTTCATAAAATTTGATCACTACCAACTCAATAGCCTAAATCCTAATCCTTCCCTATAGGTCAAAGATTTAATCTTGGAAAAGCAAAATGCACTAAACATAAGAGAAATCATACCAATTAGGCATCAAATTGGCAGCAACAAACAACCAATAGCCAGTAGTGCCAAGGATCAAAGCATTCTTCGACCCAAGCTTCCGAACCACCAATGAAGCAAATATTGAGCAGAACATAAATGACAAATACAATATCCCCAGTGAAATGGTCCCTAAATTTCCTTCCTGAAACACAAAAAAGAAAACCTCAAACTCACTATCACAGTATCACTTCAACGTCTAAGCTCGCATTTGGCCATAGATTTTGAAAATTTAATCTTTAAACTCTGATCACTTTTTGGGGCTTCCACTCACAAAACTTCAAACTTTTTCCAAGTAAAACTCACTTCCAAACACAACTTCAAATTCAAAAAATCACAACAAAAACTCAAATTTCAAAAACTATAGCCAAATGGGAGCTTATAAGAGCCAAACAAACTCTATCCAAAATCACAATTCAACACTAAATAACCCCAAAAACTTCATTAAAAATAGATAATACACAAAAACCTTACTGTATTAATAGTGCTTTCAAGATTCTGAGCAGCCCCATAAGCCAAAAAAATCAACAAAAAAGCAGAGCTCAGAATATAAACATCCTTTTCATGATTCACAATTGAGTTCTCATTTTTCGAAATTTCAACAACAAGGGGTGCTTCCTCATCCATAGCCATTAACAAACCAAAAATTATCAAGATCAACAAAGTTACAACAAAATACCCAAACCCCACCAACAAATTTATGTACACAAGTGTATATATACAACAACAAAAAATCTTTTTTTGTCAAAAGAAAGAAAAATTGAGTGACACCATTTGCCGGCAAAAGGAACTATAAAGAAAAGTACATATAGAAAAAGCTTAAGCTACTGAAGAGAACTGATGAATATGACAATAACAAAATTTCAGCGGCCATAGATTAATGTTTGTTGAGAAATTTTTAGTATATTTTTTTTCAATTTTGGGACAAATCAAGATTCTTTTTTTTCCATGGAAATAGACAAAAAGATTTGTTTTTGTAGTTTAAAGTAAAGCAACTTTTAGGAATAAAAAATAAGCACATGAACAATGATTACATATTCACCCAAGTTTTTACCGTGTCAGTTAAACACTCTAACTTATAAAATAATTATTTAAATATTTTTAAAATTTATATATTATATCAACGTAAGTTATACTTTAGTTCCGTTTCTACACATTTCTATATTTTTTAATAAGAAATTTCTTTTATAGCTACACAATTATTATCTCATGTTTAATATCGTAAGTTTAAAGGTTTTATGATCACACAAATACGATAATATATTTGAAATCGTAAATTTTAAAAGTATTATAAAGTCTTTTTTTTCTTTATTCAATTTTGTGTTAAGTAGTGAAGAGGCAACTATTTAGCGGTAGGTTCATCTAAATCGAGTATTTTTCATGTGAAAAATAAATTTATATGTGAGTTTATTAGAAATAAAAAGTAGATTCAAAAACATATAAAATACAATAGATTCAATTTTTAACTTTAAAAATTATACTCATAAAAAATAAATTTTGAATACCTCTAATATCAAGTCAAACTATGACAAACAAAGTGAAATAAAAAAAGTATTACACTAGTGGTCGTGAATTAAATCAACATGTTGAATAAAATTTTATTCGCACCTGATGTTTATATCAAATAATACTTTGTTGTCTTTACAAAATTAAGTCATAACTTAAGATAAAAATATGTATAAGTAAATGTTAATTTTGGTGATGAGGATGTATTTAATATATCATTGCATGATAAATGTTTACTAACAAGCCAAAGGCTGACATTTGTACTGCTAATGAAGCTATTAATTAAAAAAACACTTATAATATTCATGTATATTATAATGAATTTTCACATTATCAATATAGTTTTAAAAATTATACCTAATTTGCTTTTAAATGATTTGCTGGCCTAGAAATTCTTTAATGAATAGCTCCAAAAAAAGAAATTAAATTTATTCCCAGTTAGAATAAAGAAGTGTCTCTCTAAAATTGAACTGTAAAAATAATACTTATACACAACAATTTGATAATTATTTGTTACAGACTATCAAATATTTGACAGAATGACAAGTACTCATAGGTTTTGAATTCGAGCCTCGTTTGTAGAGTTGCTTTTGGTAGGATAGTACTAGTAATACTAGTGGTATGAAAGGAAAAACAGATACGGTGCTCCAAGCTACCACCAGGCATGTCCAATAGGAAAACGAGACAACGCTTAACTAAGGAGAATAATAGCCTGCATCAACAAATAAAAACCAATTTATTTCTATTTAAATTAACTAGATATACAAATAAGGTCTTTAGTGAAATCCTTAAAAATCAATGTTGAAAACAAGAAAATCTTTGGGAAATTAGGATTCAATTGAAAATCATAGTATTCACTAACCAAATTAACATTTCATAATTAATGTTACTTCTTTTTAGCTAATGAAACAAAGGTAAAATCCAGAGTAGTTATTTTCTTGTGAAGTAAAGTATTGAGTTAATACTATCATTTTTCGCAAGTTTCACATCTCAACTATCAATTGTTCCATTTTCTATCGGAACTATCATCATCTATGTATTAAAACACATCTTGAAACTAACTAGGCCAACTATCAGTTGTTCCCTTTCCTACCAGAACTATCACCATCTACTCAATAAGAGTGTAAAACTCGCAAAAAAGTGATAGTTCAGATGTGTTCGACCATTATGTCCATTTAAAGCCCTTTTTATTAGTGAGAATGAAAAGCAATTCAATTATTTAAGTAAACAACACAATATGATTATATGAAATCAAGGATATTCATTTATGATATCTTGTATACTAGTAGACTTGTGGGGTGAAAGGGAATCAATGAAGGAGTAATCAATAAACTATAGAGTTTATGTAATATACATCGTCAGTTCAAACAATTTTACACCATCAGGTCATCTGTATTTATTGTAAATATCCTTTAGATGACTTGAGAATGTAAAAAGTTATTTACATCGACATGTACAAAACTTAAACTATAAACTATATAAAGGAACAAATCAATTGGCAAAAAGAAATGGAAGCTTCAAAGTCCAAACCTTAGTCACTATGGCCCTTAGGAGATGATCAGGAATCGAATTCTCGAGGGTATACATGGACCTTGAACCCCTCATCTTCTTGAATTGAGATAATCGAGTTCACAGAAGAACAGCTGCACCAGTGTAGCTCAACACTCTGCAGCGTTGAAACATCGCCTAAGCATGAAGGGAACTCCTTAAGTTTCTTACAACTTTGCAGAACAAGATGCTCAAGGGAAGGTAAACAATCAGATGAGATGTTCCATTGTTCAATGTTCAAAGAGTCTAACTTCAAGAACTTTAGTTTCAGGAACTGTCCGTCTTTCATGTCCCATTGCACGCCCTCAAAGGCTCGGGAAAGTAGTTTGAGGACCTCAGCTACATCAATGACATTGTCTACCACATCAGTGAAACCCACCACTACATCATTGTTGAACGTTGGAGCATTAGTTCGTGATAGTACACAGCTGAAAACCACTCGAACATCACAAACTGTTTCAAATGTTACTGTTCTAGATATGTCACTGAACTCTGCCTGAATCACTTTAAGTTGTTCTACAACATCAGACATCTCAACCACACTACACCAGATGTTTTGGTCCCCAACCAAAAATGAGTCAATAGCATATTCCGCCTCATAGGCCTCTTGCATAACACGTGCCTTCAGATACTCATTGTTCTGCTTGATAACATCCCAGAGATTCTTCTTCAGATACTCTAACGCGTCATGCACTCTTGCAACATGATGTTTGGGAAAAGGAACGCGATCAGCTTTATGGAGGAGGAGTTCTTTCAGATTTCCTAAAAAGGAATTGAAAAAGCCTATGTCTCTAGCCACTCTCTTCATGATTCTAGTTCTTTCTAGATAAACAGAAGTGGCTAACTCCATTTTGTTCAGCATGTCTTCGTTCGATGCCTTATTACTGAGTGACATAATAAGTGATCCAACCATCGACAATGTAACCCTCCCTTGTGTGATAAAAACATTTAGTTCACTTCCAAGAGAACAACAGTCGTCTGGTGCCTTGCAGAAACACTACTTCCTCATAAAGATTTGAATTCGATCCTCTTTACCAACTCAGGATGGGCTATTGATGCAATGTGTATCAGGATCAACTTTACCAACTCAGGATATCACTCAGGAATATCTTTCAGAAACATCAAGTACTCAACAAGGCCATTGATTTTCCAGGACACAATCAGCAAATTCCACCACAAAAATGTGAATCAGAACATTTTGAGCTTAAAACAGTTGCATAAACTTGTGTAACTTCTGCTTTCGAATCATTAACCTTTTCCGAGGCATTAGAAACCAGTAGAGCCATGTGGATAGGCACGTTTCCGTCTATACTCTTAACATATATAGAGAGATTGAAAATCTGATTCTGCATTTTGCACCAGAGTTTCCACATGCATCAACAATCCTGAGAAGCCTTAAATCCGCTTTAAGGGTCCGGATTTGATCCTTCATTGAAGGAGTTGAGTCTTCATGACTGTCTAAACAATTCAGACATTTCAAGAGATTGTTAACAACACTATAGTCCATCCCTTCTGTCCTATACAACAAAAATGAAAAAAATCAGCCCATAAACGAAATCTCCCAAGAAACTGTGACTAATATTTAGTAAAAACACAAGAAGAAGAAGAACCAATGCATATATAAATGTTGACTGAGATCTAACACTTAACTAACAAGATTTAAGCTCTGCTGATCTCTGTCCCCCATACTATAAATCCAAAATCGATATCATGTTATGTATTAGCATTTTCTTTTTTTAAATACCGGTAGTGTTCAGACCAGCTTGGGGCATTTCCCGAGGTACATGTTATCTCTCACCAGCACAGATACCAAGTAACTTTGCATACTGAGACCTTGATAAATGAGAAGAAATCACTTGACGTCTTTTGCCTCGCTATGATTTGAACCTGAAACTCTTGATTCTCGTCCTACTTCATTAACCACTAGGCCACATCATTGAGTGTTAGGTAAATATTTAATCACTAATGTCACCATTCCATTTACATAACAATGAAGACCTCTTTTTTTTATTAAAAAAAAAATTGATAAATCATAGCATACGGATGAAAAGGAAAATGCACCCGTGCAGAGACGGATTTTGCCTTTTGGTTATGGGTTCATCTGAATCTATGACTTCGAAAAACGAAGTACAAATATATACATAGAAATTACTAAAATCTCAATAAATTTTAGATTTTGAACCCATACTTTTAACAGTACAACAAGTTCTGAGAATCTTAAAAAAACTCATTAAGTTTAAATCAGTACCCACTATTCATAAATCATTATTTTTTCAAAAAAATACTGAACGAGGCAAGACAACGCAACTTCTTGTCAATTGAGCAGATTCACATAAGAAATATTAAACTTTATATTGCACATGTAATTTTTCAATAGTGACATGTTATACTAATCCCTAACAATACACTTCAACCTAATAAAAAGAATGGTTTGGTTCTCCAACATTTGGTCCAAAAGTGCAACCACACTTGACCTAGGAATGTATTATTTTCACTATTATCGCAAAAATGTAATTGCCAAAGAAAAAATATATGAGGATGAAGAAAACATGGAACCAACAGGGAATAAAGTAGGCAACGTCTTATACTTGAGGAAAAAAGGAAGTTGGAACACAACAGCAACTGTAGTTATTTGCTACGACAAAAAGTATATCAAGATCAAATCGCCTGACGAAAATTTCAACCCTCTCCATACCGTCGGAAATGTCCTAGCCAAGAATTGCTACTCTTGAGCTCATAATACCCACATAACCAATCTCTGATACATATTAAGGTAAAATGCAACAAATTGAATTTCTTGAACCAAAATGCCAAGGATGCAAGACTTGAGTATAAGCCACTGCACGACTCATCAGTTACTAACCCTCATTCACCGCCTAGAAGATGACCAACTGGTCCTCGAGCCACTACTACCAAATGATGTGGGCTTTCGTTCATCGCGCCATGATGGTCTATCATCTGGCTTGCTTCCAGTGCCCCCCCACCTGTCAGTTTCAGGAGGTGGAGCCTGGCCTGCAGCATCAACATTCCCTCGCAAGTGCCTAGGAACGTATTTCCCAGCAGCAGGTGCAGCAGCAGCTGCTGCTGCTGCTGCAGGAATGGGAGCAGCTCCTCCAAGTTCAGTTGGACGCCCCAAGGCTGGAGGCTCAGCAGGCCTTGGCAGTACAGCGGGCTTACGCAAGATCTCTTCTTTTTCCCGTCTTTCTTTCTCTTCAAGTTCTATCATTCGCAGCCTCTGCTTTTCAGCAATCTCATCTAGCTTGGCTTGTCGCTCAGCTTCCTCTTTCTTCCGTCTCTCTGCCTCTGCAATATTTTCAGAAAGTCCATAGGATGCCAAATTAATTTCGAGTAGCTATTGAAACCGCAAGTGCAAAAATACAACTTAGAGGAATACAACAGTTGACTACTGTACTGCAGTCATAAGAGAGTTGTAGATGTCATGTCACACCAACAGAATCATTAACTCTTAGGTTGGATACACCTCGACAACTGTCTACCTTCCTTGCTTAACCTAAATGATTTAAATGCATATGATGTGGGTGGGGGATTAATCAGCAAAGTACCTTCACGTTTGCGGGCTTCCTCCTCTTCCTGTAACCTCTTTTGACGCTCCTCCTCAGTTCGCAGAAAGAATAACATTTTCCTCCTAGCTTCCCTCTCCTGCTTCCTTGATTGAATTATCTGGCTGATCCTTTCTCGTCTCTCCTGCTTCAATCTATTGAATTCAGCTTCCCGGCTATTAACAACTCTTTCTTGCAAAATCCTCTGCATGAGTAGAAATATATCAGCCAATCTTCAAGCAATCCCATGGCTGCTCAAATTTCAACTAGTGGGAAAGTAACGTCCATTTGTATTTCTTACGTTAGGTCTACCTTCCTAAAAAATGCAAGGATATACCAGATACAATTGTGTTAATGCTAGCTATTTTAGCATACCAATGTACTCATCATAGGATGAACTGCTGCAAAAGATTTTGAACTTCCTTCTTTTTCTTTTAGTACAAGGACATTATACAAAAACTTAGACGGAAGGCAGAATAAAAGAAAAACCAACTATTTCTATTTCCAGACAGCTCAAATCTTGAAGTACCCTGCACTAAGTTCAGAAGCTTCCAACTTGGTCCTACACCAATTCCATTTAGACCAAACAAAGTTGCATAGTTATCAATAGCTAACCCAATTCCACAACCATAAATTCACTTATATTATCCATCGCTCATATCTAGCAGTTCATGAATTCATAAAAGACAGGATATAAAGTGACCTTGTTCTCCAACATGCGTCCCAGTCTCTTTTTCTCTTCCAAGTCTCCAGCATGGCGTTGCCTGCTCAGTTCAACCTCTTGCTGAAAACGTACATTACAATGCAAATTCGTCAGCAATATTCGACCAAAAACTAAGAAAGAAAAAAAAATATAATGTATCAAATTTCCATTTCTTAAGAGAAAAGTGAAAATTATTATAGTGATTTGGTCAAAAAGCATGATGTATCTTTTATGCAAACCTGCTGCTCGCGTTCATGAAGAGCTGCCTCTTCAGCTAAACGCTGTTTATATGCAGCTTCAATAAGAGGTGCAGCTTCTTCTCTTTTAGCTCTTTCCAAATGATCCATAGTTTTGGCATACTTCTGCAACTTTTTCTCCCTTTCTTGCCTCTCCCTCAGTTGCTCATTCAGCGCCAATTCCATGATCACCTGTTTAGTCATCTTTTCCTAAAATCAAATTAAAGCCAGGTAAGATTTCCCATTTGAAGGTTTGGGGATAGGATTACAAATTATGCACTTACTCCCTCTAGAATAGGCTTCTTCTTCCTCTTGCTGCGTTTTTCAGCTTCATGCAGCATAGCTTGGGCCTCTTCAAGTTCTCGGTCCTCTATTTCCTTCAAAATTCGCTGGCTCCTCCTTTGCTCATACTCAGCAGCAATGCGCTTTTGCTCAGCATCTTCCGTCATCTTTTGAAGCTCTCGCCTCTTCGACTCTTCCACTCGTTCCTTAATAAATAGTCATAAAAGTTCATACACGAGAACAACAATAACAAGCAATTCACAATGCAACCAAGAAGTTCATACCATTTCTAAGAGTAAACGCTCTTG
>JAJOOR010012896.1:0-24095 GCA_036250505.1 Solanum acaule
ATTTGTTAAAGTGATTGTTATTGAGCTGGGTGCTATGTAAACTGTGAACTGTTAGGTTGGGCTGGTTTTATGCAGGTTGTAATTGTGGAGGTTCGGTTGGGGTGTAAGGAGTACCCGCATTCTATCCCCTTACCTTGTGTTTAGAGGTTTACTTGCTGAGTACCGTGTGGTTTGGTACTCACCCGTTGCTTATACAATTTTTTTTATAGGTTACGAGCCTGGACTTTGTGATACTTTTCATTCTCTTATTTTCCGAGGCTTCTTGGAGATTTGTGAGGTAGCTGTTTGTTATCTCAGCAGACCTTCTTACTCCTATTTATGATCTCGTTCTATTCTAGAAACAAGGTCATTTGAGACTTGTGTTTTTTTCTTTTGAATCAATTGTAATAATTTAGAGGCTTGCACACGTGACCACCAGATTTTGGGGTATTTTTGAGTTGATTATAAAAATTTCTGCATTTTATTGTAATGGTTGAGTTTTAGGCTGACTTGTCTTGGTGGAATAAGACGAGTGCCATCACGTCCATTTTTGGATCGTGACAATTAGTGATTTTTATTATACGTTTTCATTGGAAAAAAATTATTCAATGATGTGAAATGAAATCTTTTCATCATATTAGATGCCAATAAAAGTGTGGTCGAACTTAAATTATAGTATATGTTATCACTTATCAGTATATAATAAAACAAATATTATCAAATTATTCAAAAGATATTTACACGCCAGTCTTTTTAAAACAATAGATTTATAATCTTGCAAATAGACAACTTACCTACAATGACAAGTACAAGATGCCTTGATAGATGGTGTAAGAAAAATCATACTATTGATCTAAGCAGAATGAATTCAACTTTTAAGATTTTCAGTATTGAATTCGCTCTAATAGTAAAATTATGAGTTCAAAGCTAAACAGATAATATTTCTTAAAATATTTACTTATATATAAATTTCATATAAAAAATTATGAATTCAAATAAATCTAAGCCAAAAAATTATATTTATTTTTGTTGATGATAAATATAGCTTAAATTCTAATCGCCACAATTTTATTTTGTTTTCACATAGATTATAAAGTTGAAGAACTTAAATTGGTGATGTGACAAATGAAACTCCATGAGATTTTAGTGAGTGGGTCTACAAATCTAATTACTAGCTCAATATAATTATTTTTTGTCCTCAACAATCAGCACAATATTCTGTATTTACACATTTCGTCCACACACAAACCGTGTTCCAGCAATTTGTGAGAATATAATTTGTGTGTGGGTGGGGTGAGGGAGCAGTCAATTAGATCTTGATTGCCAATTCCACAATAAGATATTGTATATTACACTGTAGTAATAATATATATGGAGAAGACATAATTGTACGATGATATTTAAAAATGACTTAGATATTGTATCGTATATTCACTATAGTAATATGGAGAAGACAAAATTATTGACGATGTTTAAAGATTAATTAGATAGTGTACACTCATTATATAGTAATATGAAGAGAAAAGAAAAAACAAGCATATTGATCAACTTGGGAGGAAATATCACATCTTTAATTTTGGATAAAGATTTATGACATCCAAATGATCATATGGATCCTGTGGGGAAGTATCAAAAGGAATGTCAAGAAAATACAAAGTAAAAAATAGTGGAAAATTTTGGCCCAAAAGGGGCCTTTCCATGTCAAATCTAAATCAACTTGGGAGATATGATTTCAATTTTGAAGATTTATATATATCCCTTAGCTTCCAAATTTCAAATATTCCAAGGATATAGCTCTTGTTGCACTCGAGATAGGAGCGTATAATTAAAGCATATAATTAACATGGTCCAAAAAAGTTCATAATTTTTTGGGGTCAGAAAAACGTATGTGAAATGACTGACCCCTTCATTTTCTTTTTCGTCTGATTTATATATCATTATCATAATTCGTAATTATTAGCTTTCATACGACGTTCTTCGCGATGAGATATGGTCGAGTCAAAGTCATGAATAGAACATGTTTGTTCGATGGGTTTGGTTAAGAAAATTGGCGTATCCTTGCCATTAATTATGTTTTTGGCATTATGATAATCATTTGATTTTAACAAATGGTATTAGAGTCAAGGTCATTCATTTGATTTTCAGACTTTCGTCAATCCAAGTATAAATTAAAACCGACTATATGATTCATCATTGTTCAATACACTATGTTTAAGTCCGTCACAGACTCAGTACCGTTAAATATTATTAAAGGAATTATATATTAATTTGAAGAAAGGGACAAGATTTAGCAAACTAAAATCCTAACCAGTTGTTATATTTCTAACTCATTCATAGGCTAGTTAGTATTACAAAATAATTTTTCTCCCACATTTACCATTGTTCACAAGGGTGTCAAGGAAAGCAGAGCTACTAGCAGATCCGCGAACACAGTAACTTTGATTCAAACCTCCTTACGTAATCCATTGAGTTAATATGTACAAATTATTGATTTAGAACCCAATAACGTAAATGAAATAAAAATACGAAGTCACAAACTTCAAATTCTGTCTTCCCCTAATATTAACAGTAAAGTGCATTTTCCCCAATTCCAATATTTGAAATGAATAATGAAGATCAAACATTATGATCGTTAAACCTGAGGAACAGCAAATTTTCCAACTCTTGGAGATAGAATAGATTGATTATCTACTATAGTCAATATTTGGGGTACAGACATGCCTCCTGAGATGACAATTTCTGCAACATTTAGACGAAAAATCAGACACTTTATAACTATATCATCCTCGGGAGAAGAGAAAGTCATAATTGTTTTGGTAGTAATATTTAACATATGTTTTTTCTTCTTTCATAAAGGCATGTCCATGAAAAAATGACTTCTATCGTACCAAACAAACGTAAATACCTGTAGAAGTAGAAGTTTAAACTCTTACCTATTCCTTCTCTAACAGAGAGATTGGGCCTCATAATGTCCTTATAATTGATAAGGAATACATCTCCAAGGTAAAGGTGATTAGTAGGCACATAAACACAACAGAGTTCCTCGGCACCTATGCTTTTACGAAGAATAATGGTTGAAGTAATGAAACCAAACGCGTATTCACCAAGGCGCGGATGCCTTATAATGGCCACTTCTTTAAAGGCATGTGAATCCTCATCTGAAAAAAATAATAACGTAGCTCGATAGGAGGTCAAGACCGTGTTGTAATGATGAGAATTTTGAATTATAGAAAAGGTGTAATTTGTTACCTGGTGAAATTGCACTACTAATTTGTTTGGAGGCAGTATAGATATAACTCATGAGGGGCATTTTTTTGATGATCCATTCTCCTAAACTAAGAAGAGATGCACCTAACCATGAGGACATGGACACTCCAACCAAGAATATGAAAATTAAGGATGTCACAAATCCAAGACCTGTGAATTGTAAGAGATATAGTCACGAGTGACACAAATACTTGTTCATAAAAACAAGCAATTCCACGAAATACCTGTCATCTCACCTCCCACCAATAGGCATCAGGTAGCTCCTCAACTAATTCCATGAGATATCTATCATTTTTCACCAACACTAGATACCCGATAATTTTGTGCTAGGACAGATGGGAAGAAATCACCTAGTGTTGTTATCTCTACAAGGAACTGAACCTGAGACCTCATGATTTTCAACTCACTACATTGACCACTAGATCACAAGTTTGGGTGGTATGTGTCGTTATTTTCTTATCAGTTATTCCGAAGAAATTCAAATTTAAATCCTCATTTTATACTTGTGAAGTTTTTATAGCCACACACAAATGTTATGACAAGATTAACTAAGACTACACATTTCAAAAGGTCTTCATAATTTTTATTAAAGTTCATGCTAAATCAAACTACATAACATAAATTAGAATGAATTGAAGTATAAAAAAAACAGGAAATTAATATACTGACCGAATACATCGATCCCAAGATGATTATAGATTGGAGAAAAGAAGCCATCCACAAAATTAATGAGTTTCCAAGTAAGGTAGAAAGTTATGGCTATGGGAAATAATATGACACTGCAAAACATTGTGAGAATCACATCAATAACAAAGATGTTTTCTTTCTCTTTGAGTAAAACCATAAGATAGAGTAAATCATCTCATAAATATGACGTTTGGCATAGGACATTTGAGGTACTGCTACTTCTGCAATTGGTATATCCGTTTTATCTCGAGACTCGAGAGAAAGTAATCCATCACCTCAAGGGAATTAAATTTCTTAACAACACATTATGAATTCTGTGATCATAAATACTTTTCTTAATAAAAGTTTTTATTTCTGTTTACTTATATTGTCTTATTTACTTGAACACAGTTTAATACAACAAATTATAAAATAAAAAAGAATATAGATAAGAAGGAAACTAACCATCCGCTCACAAATTTTTTTGAAAGCCAGCTATGAATATGTTTGCCAAATGCCTACAAGGGTGAAAACTAAACAAAAAATTAGCTGAACTCACTTTAACTAAAGATCAATGCTTTATATTATCAAGTCACTTAAAAAATAACTACAAATAATCATTCAAAAAATAAAGTGAAATTAGTAACCTCTAAAACGAGAAAATTATAACATGTTAAACTACGACGGTCTATAAGTTAAATCCTATTTATCATGATATGTTAATTCAAGTGCTCCTTTTTTTTCTTCGTCCCAAATTTCAAGCTCTATAGTGGTAGCTTTAACTACAGGTTGAACTGAATTCAATATTTTAACATGTTAGGTAAAGTATAAATAGTTTTTTGGTCTTGTAATATAAGTCTATATGTGAAAAATTACTACTAAAATTTCATGTTAAATTCTAAACCCATAATCTAAATTATACAATCAATTTAGTGCTAAAGAGCACAAAATTGAACCAATTTTTTTTCCTAATATTTAAATACTGAATTCGCCTTTTAACCTTATAATTTCTCATGCAACCTAAGCTTCCCACATGCCACGTGTATAATGCGATAGATAGGGTGGATGTAGATTGCGAGTTGCATATCAATCTTATTTGATATGCAAAATTTAAATTTGTGTAAAAACTTATTAAAATTGCAATAAGTAATATATTTGAATCCATAAAATTTTAATTCTAAATCCGTGTACTATAAAGAGATAGAGAGAAAAGACCTCTTTGGCGGAGTGATGAGAGGAAGGCGAAGAAGGCGAGGAAGATTGATCTGAAGATTTGGAGCCGTTGATTTTTGTTACATCAACGGCTAAGGTTCCCACCGGCATCAGACGTTCCAGATCTCTATCCTTATCTGATCTTCCCATCTCTGATCACCTCTAATGAACAGTAATTAATTAATTAGGACTGGTAATACAAATGCTGATCATAAGCAAAATGCAGTTATTGAATATTTCCTCCTAATGAAAAAATAAAGAAAATAAATAGTACTAATTATCTTATACTCCATCCCATATGGGAAATTGGAAAATTTCCAACTTTAATGTGATGTGCAAAATAAATGAATTTTTGACTCTTTTTTTTTGCGAAGAAATGAGATTTTTTGTCAACACACCATTTGAATATATGAAATGATATTTTTAGATTTTTTACGTGTATAAAAGGGACTAGAAAAATATTTTCCCAACTTTTTTTATGTTCCAAAATAAATGAAAATTTTAAAGTCCAAAAATATGTTAATTAATTTTTTTCCAAAATTGTCCTTCTCTTTTAATGGAAATGCTGTCTAGTTTTAATAAAAGTTTGGAAAAAAAAAACAAAAGGGTAATGTTGATAAATTATCTTTTAGTAATTAATATCATTAACTAATGATCTTAAAAAGTACGTCACACTCCTAAAAATTTACTTATTTTGGAATGAAGGGATTAATATTTAGTAATTAAAAAAATCCGGTGATTGGTAATAATGGCGGTCTTGATCAAATTTTTGGATTCTTCACGTATACCTAATTTAGTAATTTACTTAAATCAAAAGAAAATAATAGGTAGTTTATTCCGAAATGATTTAGGATTTAATTAATTAGGACATGGATTATTTCCATAATAGGTTAATTATACTCCTATAATGTTTCCATATTTAATCACTCCGATTCCTATATGGATTCTAAATCAACAACTTATATTATTATAAATACATCTAGTGATTGCCTTTAATAAACTCATTGATCTATAACCTTCAAGTCATCACCAACACACACAAAAAAAAAATGTTGTTTTCCTCAAAGACTACTAATAATTACGTACTGATTGCAATACTCATATTTTTTCTTTTGATATTTTTCTACAAATGGACGAAAATGTTGTTGTGTTATAGAGTAACACAACAACAACGTTTGCATAATGTTGAGGAATTTGTGCCAGAAGCAGTGACAACAAAAGGAGAAACGATTATTGAAGTAGTGATCGATATTTCAGAGGAAGCAATAACGACTCCAGCAATTAAAGGAAAAAATAGTGATTGTTCTATTTGTATAGAAGAAATTAAACATGGAGAGATGGTTTTGATACTTCCAGTTTGTTGCCATAGGTTTCATTATGCTTGTGTTACTCTTTGGTTAAAAGAAAATAATACATGTCCCATGTGTCGTTCGAGTGTTCGCGAATCGCCATTGCCATATGCTCGGATCGATGATATAATGGAGACGCTCAATAATCATCAAGACTTACAGTCTAGTAGTGAAATAGTATGAAATTTTAACGCAATAAGCGTATGGGTTTTTTGGGGGGCGGAGTTGTTATTTTGTTTAAATCTATATATTAAGAGAGTTTTATGTATCTGATATTTTTCTAATGGAGAAGTCATATTGAAAAAATTCTTACCGTTTATATGTATTGCCGCACTATTTAACTTCGTCTCTTTTCAGTATTTTTAATTTATCATCGTATAGCTTTTGACTTTCTCTAGGGTGAATTATACAACAGAATAGTGTATCTATCATTTAGAAAAAAATTATGTCCTTATGGTCAACTTCTATTCTGCTTGTTGGAAGGTTTATTCGAATCTCTTCCTGGGTCAACCCAATCGATGTTGAGTGGTTTGACCTGAATTTAGATCATTTCCCATCTAAATAGATATTTAGTATTGAATCATAGAACTTACAAAACAGCTGCTTCTATCTTAGCAGCAGTTAATATTAGTTACATACTGATATTCTCATTGATAAATATTGCCTTGCATTTAGAACTTCGACTAAACATTAATTCATAACATCATGATTTACAATCTGAGCACGAAATCATTCACACGCTGGTTTCGTGTCGAAGCTGCTCAAGCAGATTGCAAAAGCTTGGAAGGCAGAGAGCGGGTAGCAGTAATCCATGGTGAAGATATCTTTTCCAATTTTCCCAAATTGCAAAATTGTTGTTTCTTGTACTGCAGCGGGTATATTGTGAGATGGATCAACTGCTGCCGCTAGCTGAAAGTTTTTCACGGATGCCACTGTAACGCGGCCTTTGAAATTTAGGCACCAGCACTGCAATTGTTCATGCCATCTAGGGGCCTTGTTTTTAAGCACAAGTGGCTCTCGAGAAGGCACTGACACCGATGAGCTGATATTTACAGCTGGCTCTTTTGCTTTTGAAGGCCTCTCATCAAAAGATTGTGGGAATGATGTAGGCGTTGGAGCACTGCCTCCCTCTTGGATTGAGGAGAAAGGGATGGAATGCATGGCGCAATGCATTCTCCTAGGTCCCCTTGTACGGAGAACATTGAGTTCATAGGAAACGGTGGCTATACTGTAGTTGCATGCAGATACTGTTGGGGATACTTGCTTAGCACTGAATCGTCGACTAAGTCTACCACGATGTTGAATCGCTGCATCACTTGGAGGATGGCTATCATTTATGGTGAACTTGGTTCCAAGAAAGTTGGATCTGATCAAAGTTTATAAAGTTATTGAAACAGAATGTAAGGTAATAGAACCTTTCCATTTTTTGACATCACGAAGGACATTGATGATGGTTTAGCTATAGAAAAATAAGTAGTTCGCGGGAACTTGCCTCAGTTTGCCGACATATGTACTGCTAGCTCGAGAAAAATCATCAGAAACCAATGAAATTACGAAGTCTGTGCTTGTTGCCCTTCTGATCCTTTTGGCAGCCAGCAATAGTTTATCACTCACATCCTCAGCTGTCAAGAGGTAGCAAATCAGATTTGTACTTTTCAGTGCCAAAAGATTCTACAACACCTTAAAAAAAGGGGCAACCCAGTATCGCTATGTGCGAGGTCCGGTGAAGGGCCGGACCACAGGGGTCTATTATACGCAGTCTTACCCTGGGTTTTTGCAAGAGACTGTTTCGACAGCTCGAACTAGTGACCTCCTGATCACATGGAAGAAACTTTACTAGTTACACCAAGACTCCCCTTCTAAACCACAACACTAAGAAGCAATACAAAGTTTTGCAGTTCCGGTGTGGTCCAGTATATATAACTTGAAGCTATGTTGCTCTGACTCTAAAATGTCAGCAGGTGCGTGTCAGATTCTCCAAAAAGTGTTGTATTTTTGGAGAATTTGACACGGGTGCGGCATCCGACCAAATAAACAAGGTAGATCTTGAAGTTGATACCAAACGAAACACAATGTGTAAAATCATCTCCATTCTATAATTGAAGTGTCAAAAGATGCAAAGAACAATCGTATAAATTTAAAATCGAACTTCACTCATGATCAAATATGTAATATATATCTTAAAGCTGATTCCAAGGTGCACAACAATTTTATATGAACCAATTCAAGTATTGAGAAGAAAAAGAGCAAGGTCAGCAGCAAAGTGTGACTTACATGGAGTCAAACCAAAGTAGAGGCGAAAAACGGAATTGGCTCTGTCCCTTTTGATAAAGCAATGAATTGGGGATTCACGGGGACCTGGCTGGTCCAAAGCACAAAGGGAAAAACAATTGTGTCTCAGTTTTTTCTTCTTTATTGGTGATAACAAAGTATAAGATAATAATCGAACAGATAAAGGAGAATACCTGCTTTAGTGAAATGGGGAATGTAAGCCTACCACATTCTTCAGGAGTCTTGACAATCTCTTTCGTAACTTCCCTCCACGACTTGCAAACAGATGCACAATAGACTACTGCTGTCCGAGCAGGAAATGATGTCTCACTCTCTTCAACCCTGTGGACAATATCCAAAAGCAGTTCTGGTGGTATATTTGCCCATTGCCCTTGTTGATTGGCATCAAAAGGAACCACATCAGGAGCTATATGTGACCGAGTTCTGTTTCGCCAATGCCTTCCTTGTACTTCTCCTCTCCTTGATATACTCCCTATCCCATTTTTCATTTCCTTCAGCTCGCGGACAATGCTCTTGAAGGACATCTCTATTGATCACATCAACAAGACCTTTCCTACAATGAGATGGCAAGGAATTTAGAAGAATTAAAAAACATTTGAAAGTAAATACGAAGAGCCATAGTTCAAAGATCAAATTTCTGTCTATGAAAAAGAACTTTCAAGAATTTTCCATTTCTTGTGACTACATACACTGTTTTTAACAAGCAGATCTAACACTACATAGTTTAGTTTGTGTCAATCAATCACCAATAGCAAACAACAACATACCCAGTGTAATCCCACAAGTAGGTCTAGGGAGGCTAAGATATATGCAAACCTTACCCCTACCTTTGTTGGGTAGAGAGGTTGTTTCCGATAGACCCTCGGCTCAAAAAATTGTAATCAAAGCATGACAGAAAGAGAAATAAATCGGCAGCAAAATAGCAAGATAAACAGAACAAACAAAACAACAGATGTTAGTGAAAATTAGGAGACTAAGATAGTACACGTATACTAACTAATACTACAATGCTCGGCTACCTATTACCTTCCTATCCTAATACTCGACCTCCAAATCTTCCTATTTAGAGTCATGCCCTCGTAAGCTAGAGATGTGTAATATTGTGTCACTCCATCATCCATTACGCCTTAATTCCAAACAAAGTCGAGGCCGGCTGTATGAATCCTCTGAAACCATTTCGCATTATTCGAGTCCAAATCATTACATTAAAGATGAAACCAAACATAGATATTTGCAAAATGAAAACTTTATTAGGAATCCACTATTCCCATTTCAAAATTTAAGCAACAATAATACATCCACAACTTAGAATACCCACCTTCATAAAGATATATTGATATTTGCACAATTTCTAGCACAGCTCAAGAATTTATTTTTAAAAAACATACTTTATTAGAAATCAATTGTCAGCTCCAAAATTGAACGACAAAAATACACCCGCAATTAACATACTCGTTTCAGAAAAAGGCAAATTAAGACCAAAAAGGAATAGAAAGATAGAGCTCGGATTTTTTACATGATAAGAAAATAGACGGAAAAAGAATAAGAATTTCAAAATCTGTAAAACAAGAAAACCCCAAAATAGATTGGTCCAAAATTAGAATAAATTAAGGGTGGGTGTGAAGAAAACAAAGCTAAACATTAATATTTGCTAGAAATGGGAACTTCTAAATCTGAAGGGAAAAAAATCATAGAGAAAACAGGAAAAACCCCAAAAATAAAAACCAAAAAATGGGTCTAAAATAGATGAAAGAGAAGAAATAAACCTGAAAATTGGGTATGAACAAATACAATATTTGCTTCAAAAAATGGTAGAATCAGATCAGATCAACACAGCTAGCTCCGGCCATCTTCTCCGGCGAAAATCTGGTGGGTAAACATTAGATTTTCCCTTTATAAAGAGTTTCTACATAACCGGCAACCACCAGTAGCACCACCAACTCCGCCGTATCCTTCGCCGCCGCCGCCAAGTTGAAGAGAGAATTTTCAATGTTTATGTATTGCAAGTTCCTTCAACCAATTTTATTTTTTTAATTAGTTGTATTTCCACCAAATGTTTTTTCCCTTCACGTTTACGCAAAGCTTACTAGATTTTGGACCTTGGGAGTAGGAACTCCCTCACTATTAGTATTTTCTTTAAATTAATTTATAACTAATATTTAGGAAAATTTAATGTGGATGTTGATGCACTCAAAAATATTTATTCTAAAATATTACTTCCTCCGTCCCTAATTACTTGTTCACTTTTCTTTTTATAGTTATTCCAAATTACTTGTTCATTTTGACAAATCAAGAAAGGACAAAAAATTTTTACCTATTATACCCTCAATTAATTATTTTAAAAAAAGTAGAACTTCTTGAAAACTTAAGTTTTTAATTCATCCACTTCATAATTAATAGGGATAAAATAGTAAACTCACTATATTAATAATTATTTTCCTAATAGGTGTGTCAATTCAAAAGTGGATAAGTAATTAGGAACAAAGGGAATACTATTAATAGAGAGTATCTTTATTCAATTTCACATGATTTAAAAATATTTCTTAACTTTTTCTCCATTGATGCTATTACTTCTTTCATTTTAATTTCTGTAATTTTCATTTCTTTTATGGAAGTCGTAAAATTACTTTTATACAACTTTTTTGACATTCAAATTATTTTAAAAATTTATTTTTCATGAGATGTTTTATCTATCTAACTAATTTTTAATTACTATAACATTGATATTTCTTCACTTATCTCTAATATAATATATAAATTAGATTAAACTTATAAAACATAATATTAGTTAATGACAGGAGAGAATATTTAAACAATGGTTAAAAAGAGGGGAAACATAGTATCAAGGTTTAACTGTGAATACTTTAACAAATTGAAATTCTTTAAAAATAACACATAATATTTATATGAACGCAAAATAATGTTAAATATTTTTAGAGTAGAAAAAATGTCGTATAAATTAAAGTGATAATAATAAAAATATATATTAGGCGTGACTTTTCCTACCATCATGGATGGCAATGGTCAATCTTGTTAATTAGTGGGTCCTAATAAAGGATGTTATTTTATTTATTTATTTATTCATCTTTGTATTATTATTATTTCTTTCTTCCTGCGTGGGTGGTGGGTCAATTTGTTTAAGCAATAAAGAAAATTCAAATATGGAATGAAAATGGAAAATACGCTGGAAAAGGCACAATGATACTTAATTAGATTATGATATTTCAAAAAGATGACAATAATGATTAGTATTTAAACAATTCAACATGCTTGAATGATGACATGTATTTAGGTTTAACATAGTTTTATTCGATAGCTAATAAAAGATATCAAGCTGCTAATATTATAAAAGGTATTAAAATAATAATAATCGTCTGTTAACGATAAAATCCTTAGGGGATATTTAAAGGCTAAATGTATTTATGGTCCCAAACATACACAATAAATTTGTAGGTAGCTTAATTTTTTTATCCTCTACTTTTTTATACTTTTATTTATTGAATTATGAATTATCATTCATATTTCCTTTAGACCAGCTGGATTTTGGGTAGAATTAGGAAGAAATCCCTTTTGTGTGCAAGTCTCAATGGCCCCTTTATACATGTCCTCCAAATTGTACTTGAATTTAAACCCCATATCTATCAGTTTCTTTGATGAAAAACTAACCACGTCCAACTCCTTGTCAATCCCCTTAAACCTGTCAATTATCCAAAATATTTAAGTTGAAAATTTAATCTAAATAATTGCTTACCCAATTACTTAAACAAAAAATCTAATATATATATCGATTAAGAAAAATAAATAGTAATATTGATCTGACTAGGTATTTCTATAAAGATTTCAACTAAGTTCCCATGACATGTTTACATAGGATTGAGCTTATTACATTTATAATGTAAATAATTTTTACGATATGTAGAAGCATCTCATCTAAAAGTACTTGTTAGAAAGAGTACATTTTTTTTCAATTACGCCCCTGACGTACACGTGAGCCCATTTTTTGTGATGAGGTAGGTTTTTTTTTTTATGGATGGTGGTGAGACTCAATCTCAGTATCTTTTGGATCTTCTAATACCATATTGAATAAGTGAACATCAAATTTAATGAAAGCTTAAACTTATAAATTAATGAGATGGCCATAATACACTTCAATAATATCAATGACTCTTATCTTGTTAAACATGTAACATGCCTTGTATATATATATATATATATATATTCTACGTGAGATAGTTATACGTGACAATATGTACGCGAGTTGATAAAGTTACGGATTAGAGTCTAACCACTATCCATTATGAGGAGAAAAAAATTATGTGCTTGATTTATGAAAAATAATCAGTCCAACACATCAACAAGTGTATATCATTATTTCAATA
This sequence comes from Solanum acaule, assembly GCA_036250505.1. Lineage (NCBI taxonomy): Eukaryota > Viridiplantae > Streptophyta > Magnoliopsida > Solanales > Solanaceae > Solanum > Solanum acaule. The sequence goes on from JAJOOR010012896.1 coordinate 13,145, forward strand.
AAAATAATAATTTATACTATCAGTATATAAAAGTGAGAGAATCTTACTCAGAGGAACATAGTAGTTTGGCCATTTCTGTCTGATCATGTTAGCAACATCATGTATGGTAGCATGATGAGAAGAGCAAAGGTATCTTCCTTGTGCCTTTGGATGCTCATACAAGAATATGTGAGCCTCACAAAGATCATCCAAATGCACATATTTACCTTGTTTTATAATTGAGTAGTGTGCTTCATTCCCTGTATATAGCCGTTCATCAAAATAATAGCTAGTAAGTATAATATTTTTAGTCGACCAACTAAATATGTATGTAACTTTCCCTTTTGTTAATTTGTAATCTGTCCCGTTAAATTTTACCAATACTTGAAGAATCTTTGTGTTGATAGTTACTTAAAGATAATTAAGTGTAACAAATTAAATATATAAATCGTACCGGTAATTATTGATAGTGCAGTAATGAAGCTTGGTGGGAATGTTGGGGTGATGAATGGACCAACGACTAGTGTTGGTATAATGCTAATGAAATCTATATTTTTCTTTGATTTATTATTTGTTGCTTCCCATCCTGCCTTTTCCGCCAGTATTTTAGCAGCAAAATACATCTGCAGGAAATTAATTAATTTATGTACATGAAAAATCAAAGTATAAATAAAATAATTATATATATATTGCGTAAAGTAATTATTTGTAAATTAAAATCAAGTTATTTAAAGTGTAATTACATATAACTCTTTATAATCCTCCTTTTTTTTCGATCATTCCTTCTTTCCATTTCCCTTTATGTACGACCGCGGTAAAATTGATTAATTTTTTTTAATCTTAATTTGAATAATTATTTTGTGTTAATTTGAATATAAAATCTTCAATTTTTATTTTTTATTTCTTTTAAATATTGAGAAACTATATAGAAAAATCATACAAGTCACCTGCATTGTAAACAACTCAAAATACAAATAGGGGATGGGAGTGTACGTAGATTTTACTCTACCTTTATGGATAAAAAGAGATTGCTCTGATAGACTCTCGGTTCAAGAAAACTGTTTTACAAGAGAATAGTTAATAATTCAAAGAAATACAAGAGGGGGTTGCTTAATCACCTTCCGCATCCATTCTTAAAGTTGTAGAAAAGAGTGGGCGGCCAAAATAATAATAGTATCACATAAAATAAAAAGAAAGAATAGTATTAATTGTCTATCTTTATCAACATGTTAAATTGTACAAATGATGTAAAAAAAAATGATTATATATTATCGATGTAAAAAAAAAAGATTATATATTATCGATGTATATAATTAAAGGTAAAAGGAAATTACCCATCCAGTCATCTTGTTAGCATATATAAAATCCAAGTCACTCCAATTGTTGTCATCATAGATAAGTTTTTTTTGTTGTTGAATATTCCACAGTTCCAGCAGATGAAGTGAATATTAGCCTCTTCACTGTTTTTGCTTTAACACATGATTCTATGATGCTTAATCCCCTCACCGTTGGTTTAATTACTTCATTCTGTCATATATATATATATTAATCTCGTTAATTAAAAAATAAATTTTACTTTTTAAGATGAGATGATCAGACGAATTCAGTACCTCGGGGTCCTTGGATTCAAAGTCCATAGGAGTGGCCACATGAAATACTCCTTCACACCCTTTTATGGCTTCATCAAAGCTTCCTTCTTCCCTTAAGTCTGCTTTCCATAGAGTTAAATTTGTATCAGCTTTTGGCAACTCCAAAAGATGTTGCACCTTCTTATTATTCTCTACAATTGGCAAATAATTAATTCATGGATTAATTAAGATAGGTTTAAATTATTTTTTACAAGTATATATAACTTAGTGCAAGTATTTACACACTATTAGTGCATCTTAATGTGTACCAAGATTACGAACAGTAGCATGAGCATTATAGCCACGTTCAAGAAGTCTCATGAAAAGCCAAGAACCAATAAATCCAGCAGCTCCAGTTACACAGACTGTTGACGCACTAGTATTATTTGCCATTTAATATGCTTATATTTGTTGGAGAATAATAAAAATATCACAATAATAATATAACTATTTATTTAGTAAAATAGTAGTACTGAAAATAAGATGAATATTATTATTATAATATTTTAAATAATACACAATTGATGCTTAAATCGTGCTGGACACTATCCTAAAAAAATATTTCAACCGTATAAAATATTTCTCCAAGACGAAATAAAAGATAATTAAAATAAACATTAATCACAAGAAAAGAAAGAGGAAAACGTGAGAATGTGAAAGAAGGCTGAATGTTGTTCTCTATCATAATTTCTAATGGAGAAGTGAGAGTATTTATAGACATGGACGGAGCCATTTTAGGTGAAGGATGGTTCAGTGCACATCTTATCCTGAAAACTTACGTGGCGGATGTAGGTTAAATATTCAATATTATAAGTGTATAGTTAATTTTGCTCACCCTTAATATAATTAGGAAGAAAAATTACATATTTTTTATTAAATTTCTGACTTCGCCACTGTCCACTATAATTATTGAGGAAGGGTATGTCTTAAAACATTAAAGTATTACGGACATGTGTCACTAACCATTCATGCAAATTGACACATATTTTTCCACTTGTCATCTTAGCTTCTTAATAACATAATTTGAAGATTTTTTAAATACACTTCAAAAACAATTCTTTTAAAATAACTCTTTTTTAATTGCAATATTTTCAGTGCAAGTAAGGTAAAAATATATTGGTGATGACAAAATTAGTTGGTAAACGCGTTAATAGGTAAGTGCATGGTAAATTTTTTTAGTGCTATTTTCATTTTTATTTGTTCACGATTAATTTTGCACTTTCTTTAAGAAAATAATAAATGAAGAGTATATTTGATTATAACATCCTTGATTCCATGTATTAGCATTTCAAAAAATCTTAAGAAATAAAAAGAGTTTTCTCTTAATATGCTTAAGTGGACACGTAAAGGTGAAGGAAGTACTAATCTAATGTGTAGTTAAGGATTAAAGTGAAAATACGTAACACTTAGGGTATGTTTGGTAGGAAGGAAAATGTTTTTCTGAAAAATAAGTAGATTTTTGACTTATTTTCTCATGTTTGGTTGATGAGTAGAAATTTTTTTCCGGAAAAGATTTTCTAGTGTTTGATTTATGAATGAAAAGTTTTTTTGAGAAAATATCTTTTATTTTTACTAGAGAGTAGAAAATAATTTTTGAATTGAAATTGAAAAAGAAAATTAAAAATAAACTTAATTTTTTTTGGGGGAGGGGTAAATATGCATTGCTTTTTGGACGGCAGAGGCACTAATGAACGAAAAGTATGACGGAGGGTATTTGTATATCATTTACGATAGTTCGGGATATATGTGTCCTTTTCCCCTATTGAAAATAACTAGTAACGTCCCTATAAATTAAACTAGGATTAGATACCACTCTAACTAACAAATCCTAATTAAACATAAATAAGTAAATACCATAAAGAACAAATCCTAATCAATTTTGGATTCCAACATAGGTATAAAATATCATCGAAAAAATTTGATATTGAAATTACAAATAATTTTATTCATGAAAGTTTTATATTTGTGTATCAATATATACCATAAGTTATGTTTATAACATATATGATATAACGAGTTATGCCTTAAACTTAATTTTACAAAATTTATGTAGATTGTAAGAGACAAAGTTCATGGTAGTTTGATGCATAAAATATTACATTCACATAGAATTCGGAGAAATACTTTTTGACATGTTAGTTAGCATTACTATAGCTCCCTTAATCTTAATTAATTGATTATTTGTTTCATCACAAATACTCCTCTAATAAATTTTAAAATAAGATGATTTATTTATTTTTCTAATAGGAAAATTTATACTTGAGTATACATATCAAAGTACAATTATTACCGTAATACAACAATTTAGAGTTCTTACATTTCAATTTTCAAATAACAAGAAACTACATTAATATTAGATAAATCTCAAGGCCAAAAGCATTTTATTTTTGGTTTCATGATGCAAAATAGTACAAGTGTACAACCATTTTTGGAATAAAATGAAGACAGGCACTAGCTAGTCACAATTTTATTCATCTAGTGTTGGTTATTTATTACCACCAGTACTACTTACACTATACTGAAATAGTGGCAAAAATATAATCATTTATTGTTTTGCTAACTACTTAGATATGTGTAAATGCATTAGTGTTAGGTAAAAATGCATACTCAATTAGTATACCGATACAATCAACGAGTGATTTTATACACATAATATGGATGTGTGATTTTGACTCTTCAATCACCACAAAAATGTCCACGATCTAAGTCTGATAAGTGGGTTGGATCGGATCAGTCCCAACCCGCCCCTCCATGTATTGATCTGGACCTAGTTGAGCCACTCTTAGAGGGGCGGGTTGAGAGTGTAAAAGGAGTTTCTGATCAAGGCCCCTTACCCAGTTAGGGAGTTATCCGGGCTTAGGTTGACCCGACCACAGTCTCTGGCCGCTCTTTTTAAAATTTAATTTGTATTATTGTATGAAATTAAAATGGAACTTCTGATGTGGAAACAAATTTGAAAAGAATTTTAAAAGGCTCAATGAGTCTTTCAACTTTATTAGTAGATATTTGCAAAGTTAAATTCAAAGCTTAAAAGTTGAAAAAATCATCTTATTCTATTCATTTTTTTATAAGTAGACAAAAGATCTTAATTCCTGGTCAAATTCTTTACACATAACGTAAACTCAAAAGTAATAATGTCTTACTTCATAGTTATTTGAATTATAATATATGCAATTGAAATTTATATTATTTGAAAATTATGTCCAAGTTGAAAAGATCCCATCAAAACTACACCAAAGCCATGTCGAGTCAAAGTTCAATATTGGTATGTGGTGGCATGGGCAAGTAACAATAATAGCAGTCAGTACAAATAAATACAACAGATAATTGCCTCCAAATTTCTAGTAAAGTTACGCAACTTTCGTTGGACAATATACGCTCTATACTCTTACTTGTAAAACAAAAAATAGCGCGAAAATCCCTATAATTAACTGTACCAATCTAGGAAGAGGATTGAAAATGTAAGTACAAATAGAAATAGCAAAAGAAAAGTTCTGCTGCTGCTGTTCCGTTGAATGGCTTGTGACAGTTCTTTGTTACCAAGTTCCACATTTTGGGTAGCTTCAACTGCCTGAAATGAAAAACCATAAATTCATACCAACTGAAACTCAAAAGTGATTACCAAAGGCATAGACTTCATCCAGAGCTTTCGAAAAGTATACAGTTATCAAAACCCATACTAGAGGATTAATTTGTTAACAAACCAGGATACAATTTATAATGACATGATCTGCTCTGTTCAGTGCACTTCAAAGAATCACGTAGCCTGGTTGATCATCTACAAACATGTATTCCATTGTTTCATTATTTTCTAATCTTTCTTTCTTCTTTTCTTGTCATGCATGTATGTCTATGGCTGACAATTGTTAAGCTCAGTTGGCAAAAGGGGATTTAGAATGCTTAATGAACAAATTAAAGTATTAACAGCATAAAGATTAGACACGGAATAAAATAAGATCTGTGAATTGTGATGTTTGTTAGTTCTAACTGGTAAATGGTTACAAATGGCAAAGTTAATAGAGAAAATGCAGAGATTGTCTGAATTAGTTAAACAATGTGAGAGAAAATGATTTTCTTGGCATGTTTAACAAGATAAAAGCTCTATCCAACTAGAAAGTAAAAAAGCAGCATTACCACTAACCTGCTCATATAAAAGCTCCATCTGTTGGGCCTGTTGCAAAACATGAGTAGACATAAGATGGTTTAACGCAGACATTTCCACCATCTTTGTTTCTGTTTCTTGAACAGAGTCCAGGAGACTGTTCAGCTCTACCTGCACCATTCGAGTGATCATAGTAGGTTACAGGAACGGAGTATATGTGATTTTAGCTTTAAGAATGCTTGTTTGCCAGAATTAAATCCTCTATCAGCAAACTTCCCACTTACCTGTAGGGCACGTGTTTCATCGTCCAAAAGTTGTTCTTGGACTCTTATAGGCGCTGCTTGTGTATCGGGGTCCCCGAGACCCTCAGAGTCCCTTTTCATGTTGGGGTCCAAACTACTAGAAGCAGAGGTCTCTGCAGCATTTGATTTGGTAGTGTTCTTACGTTTCCTTCTTGGTGTCACTCGGTTAATAGCATCTTGAAACCGTATTGCCCGCAATTGGTCAAACTGTGATGTGACAGAGTGAAGCTTTTCACTTAAAATTAAAACCTGCAGTATAAAAGCAAACAATGAATATGGGTATGCATCCACACTCCAAGAATGAAAAGCACAGCAGTGCACCATTAGGTGTATACTACTTAAGGATTTTCACCTACTGTGGATCTCATGATAAACCAGAAGAAATATGCTTTCAAATGCCTTGGCACTCTATTCCAAAAGATCTTTTTTTTTTTCCTTTTACATCCTCAGCCTCACTCTTAGCGTACACAAGAGGCAATTTGAAAACAAGTAAAAGAAACAGCTTTAGACCTACTTTCATCTGATTACAGACCATAGCTTAGGTTGAAAAACTATATTTACGTCATCAACAGGTATTAACAATCACAACGATCTAGTGACTTCTATTACTCCATATGCAGCTGCAGGAGTATGGCAATACGACTCAGTGATATGTTATGCAAATCACAGAACCACACAACTAAGAAGCAAAATTCTGGGAAAGAAAATCTGTGGCGGTAAGAGATCCAAATTTAAATAGGAACATGGATACTTTCCAAATCGAATCATAATGAAGACAACAATTTTGAAGTAGTGCTACTAACATCATAGATATTTACATAATTTCTCTATTTCAAAAGAGGTTATTCGTAGAAAGTATGAAACCCCAGCAGAAAATTGGAGACAAAATAACTATGATATGACAATTACGATACGACAGTGTTCTGCTGATTGTAGAAAATTGCACTAAAATATCTTTAATTCAACAGTATCGATAAAGTTACTTCAAAAATTCCAAATACCAGCGGAAAGTGGAAAGAGATGTATCAGGAAGCAGTCCTAATCAAATTATGAGAATATTTGATCACTATATTGCAAGTAGCAACCATACCACTCCATGCTTGTGTGCTATAGTATCAGCATTCAGATTGTCACCCTTCAAACCAAGCCATCCCTTTGAATTTGAATCTTCCTCGTTTATACTATTTCTGAGAACATCTATCTGCTCTTTGCATGATTTTACAAAAATAGTAACCTGCAGAAAGTTGTGTTAGTAAGTTTTTTTAACTCTAACTTTACAATCTCAATTAAGTGCATTAGCATTCAAAACAAAGCTGCACAAGAAGAAGTCAACCACAAAGGTGGACAAGGATCTCTTTCTCCAGACTCAAAAGTTAATAAGGACGTCAAACTTGACAAAGAAGGAAAACAAGAAGCAATTTTATCAAACATTTCAACGGTAATTAAACAAAGACGTAGTTTTCAACTTTTCATAAAAAATTGATTATAGCAAACAGCAGGAAAATAAATCAAACGCAGCACCTTGGTGCAGAAGTGCCAATTCCGTAGGTCATAGTTTATAGTCAAACTTGGAGTTAGAGTACTGTAACCACCAATTAATTTATATTGGCTTTCATCCATAATATTCTTAGTAATTTCCCAGAATTTACATTATTGCATGGACTGAACTTAATATTGTTTTATACAATATTAAATATTAGTTAAGCTATATGAAAACTGAAAATAATAATTAAAAAAAAACAAGATCATTTACTATATACAAGATCGATCTTCAGAAAAATGTTCAAGATGTGTATCAGGACTAATTTATTCCATCATTCACCCAGTTCTCTCATGGTTTTAAAAATTACAAATGTGGGTTAACCCTAAAGCAGGAATGAGCTACTGAACACTTATTCAAGGTCCAGGAGAAGGAGTTTGGGATAATGATTCCATGAAACGGGAACTGCAGATCAGGACTCACTTTCCCAATCCACTACCCTTGGTCATCCCTGCCAACCAGACCAAAAACAGAAAAAATCTTTCTTCGAGTGTTATTATGTTAAATTTACTCTTTTACTAGACCCATACCTAAAACTAAGGAAAAAAACACCCCTTCTCATAAGATTGTCTCTCATACCAATTGACTGCTTTGAATAATTCTTAGAGAAATCAAGCACTGCAACATTAGCCCCCATAAGAAAAACGCATTAAGTGAGATTGGACACAACTGTGGTACCCCAATGTATACAATTCAGATATACAGTTTTCTAAAAAATGACATGATAGATGAAAATGTATCACATAAAGAAAAATTGATGGTTGAAATAGAGGAATGCTACAAGAGGTCTATACAGGTGATAATTAACAAAGAGAAAGGTAAGTGCTATAGAACGAATTGAAACCAATAACATTATATTGGAGTATTTGTTGGGTCCAAAAGCCAATATGTCCACAAGATGAGTGTTGTATGAATATAGATGTTAAGATTGATGCACACCATACACAATTAGATAAGATTATAATTTACCACATCAGATAGAAAGAGCAAGTAGCAAAGGCACATGAGGTCAAATTCCGATTGTTGTGAAAGTTACTAAATGACTCTATTAGGAAATGCAAAAAAAGGGGTAGTGATTTGTATATAAATTTATATGACTTTTCTCTTCTATTTTTAGAAAGAGTAAGTAGAATACATAGAAGATAAGATAAGAGAACATTATCTGAGATGATTAGGGCATGTCCTACATAAACCTCTGAAAGCACTACTTCAAAGATGTGATACTGTGGTGATTTAAAGTTCTAAAAGGTAAGTGGTACACTTAGAATCATGAGGTTAGCATATAATGCAATGGAAGAGAAGGAACCATATGGACGATAATTTGCCTTGAAAGGATACTTCTTTTAAGTATTAAAATAAAATGGATCCAAATATAGCGGGATATCAGAATAGATATAAAAGATTCATATAGCCGTCCCAACTAGTTTAAAATTGAAAGATAATTGATATTTTCCTAAATTTAAAAATTGCAAATCACCACCTAATAGAGGCAAAACAGTAAAACTATCTCAATTCTCAAATATGTAATTGCAACTCCAACCTCACCCTTGTGATATGGCCTAATCCTATTTGCAAACTGAAACACCCCTTTGTTTTCATCATGATAAGAGAGCATCATGCACCAAGAATAAATATTTCTATGTACAGCAACCATAGAAGCAAGAAGAAGACAGTCTAGCTATAACTGTCCTGTTCTAAAATCCACAAAAAAAAAATAATGAAAAAAGGTACAGCAAGGAAAGAAAGAAAACTGATATCAAAATATGCAAGCTTACTTCATGCTCAATGCTATCCCTCTCTTGTTCAGTTGTACGGTGCAGATCAACATAATCCTTCTTGTGTTTCATCAAAAATTGTTCCAGAGTCCCAATACTCTCTAGCTGACAAATGAAAAATTATGAAAAGGATTTTCGGTTTGTGATTATTTATGAACTTAAGGATACAAAATCTAAAGCACAAACAACATAACAAAAGAAAATAAGCATTAGGTGTAGACAATTATACCGTTTTAAGCGCAGCTCTGGTGAATCCTGACCTTTGCCGAGGCTTATGCATGATAAAAGATGCCAATAAGGCAGCAGTCTTAGACTGTCAGCAAAGATCTAAGTTCAGAGGACATATAAACTAAGATCTGATGGTAATATGAGATAGACTAAAAATAAGGAGCGGGAAAGAGAGTGTTGAAGTTTAATTATATGGAATAGTTCTCAGCTAACAAGAGAGTTATAAATCATCTGCGATGAAAAACAAAATTGCCAGATATTTATTTGCAACCACAAAAACTCTTGATCAGTTTAATTATAAAACCAAGCATTTAATCCAGGACGATCTGAACAATTGATACATAAGGAAATTACTGAAGCTATATGCACAATCACACTCAATGTAATAGACAAAGGACTGTAGGGGTCATATGAGCATGAAGATTCTTCAAGACATTTCACAACATGCTACATAATCCTTTCGACAAAGGATAGAGAAAAGTGATGAACTGAATAAGTTAATGTACCTCATCATATCCCAAAGACAATGCTGATCGATGTGCAACATCTTTAAAATCTTCCGTTCTGTCTCTAACTTTTGACATTCCTTCAAATTCCCTGAGAAAAATAAGAAGATTTCTCCCAATCAAATGATGCAGTATGGTATATCCCAGCAGAAAACCTAAGATATCCTTCCTCCCGCTCACAAATCTACAAGAAAATCATATTAGCAAGTATCAATTCATACCAATACTTGGAGATATTACACACCCCTTTTTTCCACCAAATATTTGTAGTTAAAAGATCAAAGGATTTTCAAGATTGAAAGTGAAAAAAGATTGAATTTTTCAAATGGATTCATAAAAATGGAATTGGCATCGAAATCTGGTGTGCCAAGTCACCGTTTAAAACAAAGATCCCTTTAAAAAATACATTTGGCTCCAAAACCAATTTGCGACAGCGATTCCTGTTAAGGAATTCTGTTGACCGAGGAAATGGTGTGAGGCACCCCTCGATCCCGTTGTTCTAGCATGGTCACTTCATTGACTCGTATCGACTCAAATGAAACTCAATTGGGCAAACTCACTGAATAACAATCACACGCACAGTGTGTAAAACAGTGTACAAAGTTGTTACAGTCCAAAATAAAAAAAAGAGTACTGATAGTAAACCTACACTGCCTATACTATCCTAAATTAAGCTTCACTCAACATCTCGGGGTATTCTCCTTGAAATTCGGGGAATTTCCAGGAAAATAGGTAATTTTTCTTGAAAGTAGTAAACACATAATCAACCAAACAAGTCTAAGATTTTTCCTATTACATTGGCGGCCTAATCATGCCACTACCAGCCCAAATAACAGCAATAAAATACTAGGGGGGGGGGGGGGGGGGGGGGGGGGGGGGGGGGGGGGGGGG